>JACCGJ010011692.1:0-99219 GCA_013407085.1 Atriophallophorus winterbourni | reverse complement strand
TGCATTTGCAATGTGGATATGTCGACGCTCATGATTGAATTATAAGTCAACTCACAGTTCAGCAAAAATGGGGTATCAGTAGATCCAGCGTAACATCGCCAGATACGTGTCACGCTATATTGAGAATTTGACCAATATATTGATTAAACAGGGCGATGTTTAGTGGGAAAATATGCTATGTAACTGTATTAGGAAAATTTAGCTCCAATCGCAATGTTTCCCCATCAAGTTTAAGACAACGCTTTCGAAATTCCGAAACACCTCAATGAAATGCTTACTTTCTTCACGATCGTGAAAATTCCTGAATTTGTATAATCTCTGTTCAAACTGTGTGCACAGTGATTCCAATTACGTGGTCGATAAACATTACATTCGTGCTGGCTTTATATCCGATCTTGTTAGCTCGTACGCTTCTGGTCAACAGTGAATCATTCTGGATATACTCACTGATGTGAATATCGCGACAACTACTCATTAGTAGCACGAAAGTGGAAAATTAGCAAATCGAACTGTTTCTAACAAGCATTGGTAATTTTCCATTTTGGAAAGGTGACAACTCGTTATGAGTGGAGCCACAGAACCGAAGTCAATACAGTTACAAGTTTTCTCACGCATTTAGCATGAATATTCTAATAATGCTTTTAATCGTATTACTTTGAAACTGGAATGATTCTCCTCGGTTATAAATAACATCGGTTAAAACCAAACCAGTTCTTCAAAAGAGTTTCCGAATTCGCATTTCTGTGATATGCATCTGTAATTCACTTTCTTCTTTAATAATGCGTATCTTTGTTGCACTTCCCAGTTTTGTTATTATCGACTTCTCTAAGCCTATTTTAGGCATTCTCCTCGGATCAAGTTTTTCGCCCCCATGACGTACGCAAAGCCGTCTATGTACAAATGCGTCCATTGCATAATCTACGTGAGAGCGTTTACCAGTGAGAGAAAAATATCCGTATGATGACAGATCTGATTAATACAATTTTAGAGAACCTAAAATGTATTATACTAAAGGGCGGTGATCTGCAATGTTACAAGATTACAGAGTGTTTCGACATCCAACTGACAAGACCAACCAAGGCATAACATTTACGTGCATACTAAACGTTCTATCACAAAGAACCGTAAAATGATTCGTGTAACGAATGCCCTGTGTTTCTTAAAGGGAAGACCAAGGAACATTGAATATCACTGCCCGACGTTCATGGTTGCACACGTCAGAGGGCTAACAGACATGCCTTTGCGAACATGCAGACTGAAAGGCAGGTATGTTAGCGCCAGATGTGGCAACACAACTGAAACCAAATACATGAATCTCAAAACAAACACGACTTAACAGGAAAGAAAAGGGTAAACGAGTCTGGCTCTGTGACCAGATTTCCATCTGCTGCAACATTACCGACATGAGAATGAACTGAGACGCCCTCGGTCAATTTCATCTATGTGCTCACCCACACGATACTTTCGTGATAAGCAAAGTGCGCATGAGCACCAGATGCATTCACCAAATGAGAGAGGAAACTCATTTTCAGCTGCGTAACTGTTACGACGCTTATCGCTTTATACTCCTTGACCGAAGTGGTCAAACTTTCGCTGGACCAATAACGCACAAATTGATTCCCGATTGGTTCACCAGTTTCGAAATTAATCGTGATCTCACTGGACAACTCTTCTCCAATGAATTTGCCGAAAGTTTGACCTTTGCCTCGTTGACCTAATAACCACGCTCGTTGAGTTCCAGGGTTAAATCGTTGACCACTCCGATTTCATAGGTCACGTGAAGAAAATGATCACGAGAAACTTTGTTTATTTGAACCATGACAGGGAATTGGGATGATATTCTGTTGCATCTCGCCCGATCGACAGCGTTAGATATCTTGTAAGTATATTCGACAATCAAAATTATCCTTGGTTGAACATTTCTAAGGATTCTATGTCAAGTAACCTTAGCGGACACACCTCATATCCATAAAGCAGTACACATTGGATTGCTACGTGGTAATTTCGTATTTTAGTTTTGTAAGTAATCCGGGGCCGAGGCCAAAGGGTGAATTTCAACCGCAAAAACGCATTACGCGCCAGACCAATCCTTACTTTTTCTTCATCTTTCGACAAACAATCGAGTAGTATACTTGAACCGTGGTGTTTGAAAACAGAATTAAATTTTTAATAGCTGAACGCCTGGTGTAATGGCATAAGCATGTCTTAGAGTTTGATGCGTTAATTTTGAGGTCGGCATTTAAGGCAGAGCTAATAACGCGGTTTAAAAGTCTTGCAGCATTTTTGCATTCTCGCCAAAAACAGCATGATCAACGCAGTGGAAATCACCTATCCAGAGATCCGTTGAAGCTTGAGCCTTTGGATATTCCATTAATATCTGATTCATAATAAAGTCGATGACATTTTTGAATGGAAAATACGATACCGGAGAAAGATTCCTGAATCCCGGGTGCAGATTAAGTTTGCTAGATTCTCCAAAATAGATGCAACCCGAGCCCTGGTAGATTTGTAATAGGCTCCAGTTAGGCTGATGCCTCAACCGATAGCGTGATATCCCAAAAGCAACTACGGTCTACGGGGTCATTGGCACCGCAGAAATCGAAAAATCATGCTATCGGTTGCTGTTAATGCCGAATTCGGCGCAAGGTGAATATACGGTCTATGCATCTCATACCGGACGAAACCAATCTAAATTGAATCTAGTGCGAATATTTCGTTTGGTGTGCACTAACGTCACAAAGAGTTTGGATGCAGTATCGATCGGGCTTAATCCACGGTAGTTGAATCAGACGGGTTTATCTATTTTTAACGTTTAAGGTTAGATAACATACATACCCCAATCTGACGAGAAAACGTCCGTCTCCCATGTAGATCAAAACAGTCTGTGCAGTATAGATGATAATGCGTTAGGAAATGCTGCGGTAAAGTCAAGGGAAACCCCATCCACCCTTGGCAATCTAACGATGTTTATGCATCGTATCACTTGAAATCTTGTACTCTGATGGGTCATAAGTATTCACTGGGTAGCCACATCTCTATACTGCGACAGTGATCAAAGTACTGAGTGCTGATTGGCGCTACAGTAACTGACTGAAGTGCACAATCCACATATGTTATCTTTGAAGTCGAAGAACAGATGATGAAGAAAGTCGGGGTTTCGTGCTAAAATTGCAGGTTAAAAATGCGGTACGAATCAGCTAAATGAGATGTCCCAATCAAAAAATAAAAGAATTGTTCTTCTTCGTAATACATCCCACCGTGAATAGCATAGGAACTACGTGCCCCGGATATTTATTTCATGAGCAAACTTAAATAATTCGTGCAACGATCACCGTGTGTTCCTTGATAGAATGATGTTGAATGTTTCACGCCTCAGAGAGCTAAGAAAAATGAATTTGGATTCATTCAGACCGTAAGGAAAGCATGTTAGCACCAGATGTGGCGTATATTTCGAACAAACATGGAATTTTATCCGCAACCCGCTATGTGTGGTGCATTTGCAATGTGGATATGTCGACGCTCATGATTGAAATTTAAGTCCAGCAGTTCAACAAAAATGGGGTGTCAGTAGATCCAACGTACCATCGCCAGAAACGTGTCACGCTATATTGAGAATTCGACCAATATATTGATTAAACAGGGCGATGTTTAGTAGGAAAATATGCTATGTAACTGTATTAGGCTAAATTTAGCTCCAATCGCAATGTTTCCCTATCAAGTTTAAGACAACGCTTTCGAAATTCCGAATCACCTCAATGAAATGTTTACTTTCTTCACGATCGTGAAAATTCCTGAATTTGTAAAATCTCTGTTCAATCTGTGTGCACAGTGATTCCAATTACGTGGTCGATAAACATTACATTCGTGTTGGCTTTATATCCGATCTTGTTAGCTCGTACGCTTCTGGTCAACAGTGAATCATACGGGATATGCTCACTGATGTGAATATCGCGACAACTACTCATTAGTAGCACGAAAGTGGAAAATTAGCGAATCGAATTGTTTCTAACTAGCATTGGTAATTTTCCATTTTTGAAAGATGACAACTCGTTATGAGTGGAGCCACAGAACCGAAGTCAATACAGTTACAAGTTTTCTCACGCATTTAGCATGAATATTCTAATAATGCTTTCAATCGTATTACTTTGAAACTGGAATGATTCTCCTCGGTTATAAATAACATCGGTCAAAACCACACTAATTCACAGGAGTTGTCAATTCGCATTTCTGTGATAGGCATATGTACTTCACTGCATTCATAATGCTATCTTTGTGCACTTCCCAGTTTTTGATTATTCGACTTCTCTAAGCCGATTTTATGCATTCTCGGATCAAGTTTTATCGACCCCCATGACGTACGCAAAGCCGTCTATGTACAAATGCGTCCATTGCACAATCTACGTGAGAGCGTTTACCAGTGAGAGACAAATATCCGTATGATGATAGATCTGATTAATACAATTTTAGAGAACCGAAAATGTATTATACTAAAAGGGTGGTGATCTGCAAAGTTATAAGATGACAGAGAATTTCGACATCCAAGTGACGAGACCAACCAAGGAATAACATTTACGTGCATACAAAACGTTCTATCACGAGGAAACGTGAAATGATTCGTGTAACGAATGCCCTGTGTTTCTTAAAGGAAAGACCAAGGAACATTGAATATCACTGACCGACGTTCATGGTTGCACACGTCAGAGGGCTAACAGACATGCCTTTGCGAACATGCAGACTGAAAGGCAGGTATGTTAGCGCCAGATGTGGCAACACAACTGAAACCAAATACATGAATCTCAAAACAAACACGACTTAACAGGAAAGAAAAAAGTAAACGAGTCTGGCTCTGTGACCAGATTTCCATCTGCTGCAACATTACCGACATGAGAATGAACTGAGACGCCCTCGGTCAATTTCATCTATGTGCTCACCCACACGATACTTTCGTGATAAGCAAAGTGCGCAAGAGCACCAGATGCATTAACCAAATGAGAGAGGAAACTCATTTTCAGCTGCGTAACTGTTACGACGCTTATCGCTTTATACTCCTTGACCGAAGTGGTCAAACTTTCGCTGGACCAATAACGCACAAATTGATTCCCGATTGGTTCACCAGTTTCGAAATTAATCGTGATCTCACTGGACAACTCTTCTCCAATGAATTTGCCGAAAGTTTGACCTTTGCCTCGTTGACCTGATAACCACGCTCGTTGAGTTCCAGGGTTAAATCGTTGGCCACTCCGATTTCATAGGTCACGTGAAGAAAATGATCACGAGAATCTTTGTTTATTTGAACCATGACAGGGAATTGAGATGATATTCTGTTGCATCTCGCCCGATCGACAGCGTTAGATATCTTGTAAGTATATTCGACAATCAAAATTATCCTTGGTTGAACATTTCTAAGGATTCTATGTCAAGTAACCTTAGCGGACACACCTCATATCCATAAAGCAGTACACATTGGATTGCTACGTGGTAATTTGCATTTTAGTTTTGTAAGTAATCCTGGGCCGAGGCCAAAGGGTGAATTTTCAACCGCAAAAACGCATTACGCGCCAGACCAATCCTTAATTTTTCTTCATCTTTCGCCAAACAATCGAGTAGTATACTTGAACCGTGGTGTTTGAAAACAGAATTGAATGTTTAATAGCTGAACGCCTGGTGTAATGGCATAAACATGTTTTAGAGTTTGATGCGTTCATTCTGAGGTCGGCATTTAAGTCAGAGCTAATAACGCGGTTTAAACGTCTTGCAGCATTTCTGCATTCTCGCCAAAAACAGCATGATCAACGTAGTCGAAATCAGCGATCCAGAGATCCGTTGAAGCTTGAGCCTTTGGATATTCCATTATTATCTGATTCATAATAAAGTCGATGACATTTTTGAATGGAAAAATGCGATACCGGAGAAAGATTCCTGAATCCCGGGTGCATATTATGTTTGCTAGATTCTCCAAAATAGGTGCAACCCGAGCCCTGGTAGATTTGTAATAGGCTCCAGTTAGGCTGATGCCTCAACCGATAGCGTGATATCCCAAAAGCAACTACGGTCTATGGGGTCATTGGCACCGCAGAAATCGAGAGATCATGCTTTCGGTTGCTGTTAATGTCGAATTCGGCGCAAGGTGAATATACGGTCTATGCATCTCATACCGGACGAAACCAAACTAAACTGAATCTAGTGCGAATATTGCGTTCGGTGTGCACTAACGTCACAAAGAGTTTGGATGCAGTATCGATCGGGCTTAATCCACGGTAGTTGAATCAGACGGGTTTATCTATTTTTAACGTGTAAGGTAAGATAACATACATACCCCAATCTGACGAGAAAACGTCCGTCTCCAATGTAGATCAAAACAGTCTGTGCAGTATAGATGATAATGCGTTAGGAAATGCTGCGGTAAAGTCAAGGGAAACCCCATCCACACTTGGCAATCTAACAATGTTTATTCATCGTAGCACTTGAAATCTTGTACTCTGATGGGTCATATGTTTTCACTGGGTAGCCACATCTCTATAGTGCGACAGTGATCAAATTACTGAGTGCTGATTGGCGCTACAGCAACTGACTGAAGTGCACAATCCACATATGTTATCTTTGAAGTCAAAGAACAGATGATGGAGAAAGTCGGGGTTTCGTGCTAAAATTGCAGGTTAAAAATGCGGTACGAATCAGCTAAATGAGATGTCCCAATCAAAAAATAAAAGAATTGTTCTTCTTCGTAATACATCCCACCGGGAATAGCATAGGAACTACGTGCCCCGGATATTTATTTCATGAGCAAACTTAAATAATTCGTGCAACGATTACCGTGTGCTCCTTGATAGAATGATGTTGAATGTTTCACGCCTCAGAGAGCTAAGAAAAATGAATTTGGATTCATTCAGACCGTGAGGAAAGAATGTTAGCGCCAGATGTGGCGTCTATTTCGAACAAACATGGAATTTTATCTGCGTCGTTAGCGTGATGCATTTGCAATGTGGATATGTCGACGCTCATGATTGAATTATAAGTCAACTCACAGTTCAGCAAAAAGGGGTATCAGTAGATCCAACGTACCATCGCCAGAAACGTGTCACGCTATATTGAGAATTCGACCAATATATTGATTAGACAGGGCGACGTTTAGTAAAAAAATATGCTGTGTTACTGTATTAAGCTAAATTTAGCTCCAATCGCAATGTTTCCCTATCAAGTTTAAGACAAAGCTTTCGAAATTCCGAATCACCTCAATGAAATGTTTACTTTCTTCACGATCGTGAAAATTCCTGAATTTGTAAAATCTCTGTTCAAACTGTGTGCACAGTGATTCCAATTACGTGGTCGATAAACATTACATTCGTGTTGGCTTTATATCCGATCTTGTTAACTCGTACGCTTCTGGTCAACAGTGAATCATACGGGATATACTCACTGATGTGAATATCGCGACAACTACTCATTAGTAGCACGAAAGTGGAAAATTAGCAAATCGAATTGTTTCTAACTGGCATGGGTAATTTTCCATTTTTGAAAGGTGACAACTCGTTATGAGTGGAGCCACAGAACCGAAGTCAATACGGGTACAAGTTTTCTTACGTATTCAGCAAGAGTACTGTATTAATGCTCTTAATCGTATTACATAGAAACTGGAATGATTCCCCTCGGTTATAAATAACATCGATCTCAACCACACTATTTCAAAAGAGTTGTCAATTCGCATTTCTGTGATAGGCATATGTACTTCACTGTATTTATAATGCCATCTTTGTGCACTTCCCAGTTTTTGATTATTCGACTTCTCTAAGCCGATTTTAGGCATTCTCGAATCAAGTTTTATCGACCCCCATGACGTACGCAAAGCCGTCTATGTACAAATGCGTCCATTGCATAATCTACGTGAGAGCGTTTACCAGTGAGAGACAAATATCCGTATGATGATAGATCTGATTAATACAATTTTAGAGAACCGAAAATGTATTATACTAAAAGGGCGGTGATCTGCAAAGTTATAAGATGACAGAGAATTTCGACATCCAAGTGACGAGACCAACCAAGGAATAACATTTACGTGCATACAAAACGTTCTATCACGAGGAAACGTGAAATGATTCGTGTAACGAATGCCCTGTGTTTCTTAAAGGAAAGACCAAGGAACATTGAATATCACTGGCCGACGTTCATGGTTGCACACGTCAGAGGGCTAACAGACATGCCTTTGCGAACATGCAGACTGAAAGGCAGGTATGTTAGCGCCAGATGTGGCAACACAACTGAAACCAAATACATGAATCTCAAAACAAACACGACTTAACAGGAAAGAAAAGGGTAAACGAATCTGGCTCTGTGACCAGATTTCCATCTGCTGCAACATTACCGACATGAGAATGAACCGAGACACCCTCGGTCAATTTCATCTATGTGCTCACCCACACGATACTTTCGTGATAAGCAAAGTGCGCATGAGCACCAGATGCATTAACCAAATGAGAGAGGAAACTCATTTTCAGCTGCGTAACTGTTACGACGCTTATCGCTTTATACTCCTTGACCGAAGTGGTCAAACTTTCGCTGGACCAATAACGCACAAATTGATTTCCGATTGGTTCACCAGTTTCAAAATTAATCGTGATCTCACTGGACAACTCTTCTCCAATGAATTTTCCGAAAGTTTGACCTTTGCCTCGTTGACCTAATAACCATGCTCGTCGAGTTTCAGTGGTTAAATCGTTAGCCTCTCCAATTTCATAGGTCACGTGAAGAAAATGATCACGAGAATCTCTGTTTATTTGAACCATGACAGGAAATCGGGATAATATTCTGTTGCATCTCGCCCGATCGACTTCGTTAGATATCTTGTCAGTGTATTAGACATCCAAGATTATCCTAGGGCACAATTGGTCGAACATTTCTAAGGATTCTATGTCAAGCGGCACATCTGATATTCATAAAGCAGTACACATTGGATTGCTACGTGGTAATTTCGTATTTTAGTTTTGTAAGTAATCATGGGCCGAGGTCAAAGGGTGAATTTTCAACCGCAAAAACGCATTACGCGCCAGACCAATCCTTAATTTTTCTTCATCTTTCGCCAAACAATCGAGTAGTATACTTGAACCGTGGTGTTTGAAAACAGAATTGAATGTTTAACAGCTGAACGCCTGGTGTAATGGCATAAACATGTCTTAGAGTTTGATGCGTTCATCTTGAGGTCGGCATTTAAGTCAGAGCAAATAACGCGGTTTAAACGTCTTGCAGCATTTCTGCATTCTCGCCAAAAACAGCATGATCAGCGCAGTCGAAATCAGCGATCCAGAGATCCGTTGAAGCTTAAGCCTTTGGATATTCCATTAATATCTGGTTCATAATGAAGTCGATGACATTTTTGAATAGAAAAGGCGATACCGGAGAAAGATTCCTGAATCCCGGGTGCAGATTAAGTTTGCTAGATTCTCCAAAATAGATGCAACCCGAGCCCTGGTAGATTTGTAATAGGCTCCAGTTAGGCTGATGCCTCAACCGATAGCGTGATATCCCAAAAGCAACTACGGTCTATGGGGTCATTGGGACCGCAGAAATCGAGAGATCATGCTTTCGGTTGCTGTTAATGCCGAATTCGGCGCAAGGTGAATATACGGTCTATGCATCTCATACCGGACGAAACCAAACTAAATTGAATCTAGTGCGAATATTGCGTTCGGTGTGCACTAACGTCACAAAGAGTTTGGATGCAGTATCGATCGGGCTTAATCCACGGTAGTTGAATCAGACGGGTTTATCTATTTTTAACGTTTAAGGTTAGATAACATACATACCCCAATCTGACGAGAAAACGTCCGTCTCCCATGTAGATCAAAACAGTCTGTGCAGTATAGATGATAATGCGTTAGGAAATGCTGCGGTAAAGTCAAGGGAAACCCCATCCACACTTGGCAATCTAACGATGTTTATTCATCGTAGCACTTGAAATCTTGTACTCTGATGGGTCATATGTTTTCACTGGGTAGCCACATCTCTATACTGCGACAGTGATCAAAGTACTGAGTGCTGATTGGCGCTACAGTAACTGACTGAAGTGCACAATCCACATATGTTATCTTTGAAGTCAAAGAACAGATGATGAAGAAAGTCGGGGTTTCGTGCTAAAATTGCAGGTTAAAAATGCGGTACGAATCAGCTAAATGAGATGTCCCAATCAAAAAATAAAAGAATTGTTCTTCTTCGTAATACATCCCACCGGGAATAGCATAGGAACTACGTTTCCCGGATATTTATTTCATGAGCAAACTTAAATAATTCGTGCAACGATTACCGTGTGCTCCTTGATAGAATGATGTTGAATGTTTCACGCCTCATAGAGCTAAGAAAAATGAATTTGGATTCATTCAGACCGTGAGGAAAGAATGTTAGCGCCAGATGTGGCGTCTATTTCGAACAAACATGGAATTTTATCTGCGACCCGTTAGCGTGATGCATTTGCAATGTGGATATGTCGACGCTCATGATTGAATTATAAGTCAACTCACAGTTCAGCAAAAAGGGGTATCAGTAGATCCAACGTACCATCGCCAGAAACGTGTCACGCTATATTGAGAATTCGACCAATATATTGATTAGACAGGGCGACGTTTAGTAGGAAAATATGCTGTGTTACTGTATTAAGCTAAATTTAGCTCCAATCGCAATGTTTCACTATCAAGTTTAAGACAACGCATTCGAAATTCCGAATCACTTCAATGAAATGTTCACTTTCTTCACGATCGTGAAAATTACTGAATTTGTAAAATCTCTGTTCAAACTGTGTGCACAGTGATTCCAATTACGTAGTCGATAAACATTACATTCGTGTTGGCTTTATATCCGATCTTGTTAGCTCGTACGCTTCTGGTCTACAGTGAATCATACGGGATATACTCACTGATGTGAATATCGCGACAACTACTCATTAGTAGCACGAAAGTGGAAAATTAGCAAATCGAATTGTTTCTAACTGGCATTGGTAATTTTCCATTTTTGAAAGGTGACAACTCGTTATGAGTGGAGCCACAGAACCGAAGTCAATATGGGTACAAGTTTTCGCACGTATTCAGCATGAGTACTGTATTAATTCTTTTAATCGTATTACATAGAAACTGGAATGATTCCCCTCGGTTATAAATAACATCGATCTCAACCACACTATTTCAAAAGAGTTGCCTATTCGCATTTCTGTGATAGGCATATGTACTTCACTGCATTTATAATGCCATCTTTGTGCACTTCCCAGTTTTTGATTATTCGACTTCTCTAAGCTGATTTTAGGCATTATCGGATCAAGTTTTATCGACCCCCATGACGTACGCAAAGCCGTCTATGTACAAATGCGTCCATTGCATAATCTACGTGAGAGCGTTTACCAGTGAGAGACAAATATCCGTATGGTGATAGATCTGATTAATACAATCTTAGAGAACCGAAAATGTATCATACTAAAAGGGCGGTGATCTGCAAAGTTATAAGATGACAGAGAATTTCGACATCCAAGTGACGAGACCAACCAAGGAATAACATTTACGTGCATACAAAACGTTCTATCACGAGGAAACGTGAAATGATTCGTGTAACGAATGCCCTGTGTTTCGTAAAGGAAAGACCAAGGAACATTGAATATCACTGGCCAACGTTCATGGTTGCACACGTCAGAGGGCTAACAGACATGCCTTTGCGAACATGCAGACTGAAAGGCAGGTATGTTAGCGCCAGATGTGGCAACACAAATGAAACCAAATACATGAATCTCAAAACAAACACGACTTAACAGGAAAGAAAAGGGTAAACGAGTCTGGCTCTGTGACCAGATTTCCATCTGCTGCAACATTACCGACATGAGAATGAACTGAGACGCCCTCGGTCAATTTCATCTATGTGCTCACCCACACGATACTTTCGTGATAAGCAAAGTGCGCATGAGCACCAGATGCATTAACCAAATGAGAGAGGAAACTCATTTTCAGCTGCGTAACTGTTACGACGCTTATCGCTTTATACTCCTTGACCGAAGTGGTCAAACTTTCGCTGGACCAATAACGCACAAATTGATTCCCGATTGGTTCACCAGTTTCGAAATTAATCCTGATCTCACTGGACAACTCTTCTCCAATGAATTTGCCGAAAGTTTGACCTTTGCCTCGTTGACCTAATAACCATGCTCGTCGAGTTTCAGTGGTTAAATCGTTGGCTTCTCCAACTTCATAGGTCACGTGAAGAAAATGATCACGAGAATCTTTGTTTATTTGAACCATGACAGGGAATCGGGATAATATTCTGTTGCATCTCGCCCGATCGACTTCGTTAGATATCTTGTCAGTGTATTAGACATCCAAGATTATCCTAGGGCACAATTGGTCGAAACTTTCTAAGGATTCTATGTCAAGTAACCTTAGCGGGCACACCTGATATCCATAAAGCAGTACACATTGGATTGCTACGTGGTAATTTCGTATTTGAGTTTTGTAAGTAATCCTGGGCCGAGGCCAAAGGGTGGATTTTCAACCGCAAAAACGCATTACGCGCCAGACCAATCCTTAATTTTTCTTCATCTTTCGCCAAACAATCGAGTAGTATACTTGAACCGTGGTGTTTGAAAACAGAATTGAATGTTTAATAGCTGAACGTCTGGTGTAATGACATAAACATGTCTTAGAGTTTGATGCGTTCATTTTGAGGTCGGCATTTAAGTCAAAGCTAATAACGCGGTTTAAACGTCTTGCAGCATTTCTGCATTCTCGCCAAAAACAGCATCATCAGCGCAGTCGAAGTCAGCGATCCATTGATCCGTTGAAGCTTGAGCTCTTGGATATTCCATTAATATCTGGTTCATAATGAAGTCGATGACATTTTTGAATAGAAAAGGCGATACCGGAGAAAGATTCCTGAATCCCGGGTGCAGATTAAGTTTGCTAGATTCTCCAAAATAGATGCAACCCGAACCCTGGTAGATTTGTAATAGGCTCCAGTTAGGCTGATGCCTCAACCGATCGCGTGATATCCCAAAAGCAACTACGGTCTATGGGGTCATTGGCACCGCAGAAATCGAGAGATCATGCTTTCGGTTGCTGTTAATGCCGAATTCGGCACAAGGTGAATATACGGTCTATGCATCTCATACCGGACGAAACCAATCTAAATTGAATCTAGTGCGAATATTGCGTTCGGTGTGCACTAACGTCACAAAGAGTTTGGATGCAGTATCGATCGGGCTTAATCCACGGTAGTTGAATCAAACGGGTTTATCTATTTTTAACGTGTAAGGTAAGATAACATAGATACCCCAATCTGACGAGAAAACGTCCGTCTCCCATGTAGATCAAAACAGTCTGTGCAGTATAGATGATAATGCGTTAGGAAATGCTGCGGTAAGGTCAAGGGAAACCCCATCCACACTTGGCAATCTAACGATGCTTAATCATCGTAGCACTTGAAATCTTGTACTCTGATGGGTCATATGTTTTCACTGGGTAGCCACATCTCTATACTGCGACAGTGATCAAAGTACTGAGTGCTGATTGGCGCTACAGTAACTGACTGAAGTGCACAATCCACATATGTTATCTTTGAAGTCAAAGAACAGATGATGAAGAAAGTCGGGGTTTCGTGCTAAAATTGCAGGTTAAAATGCGGTACGAATCAGCTAAATGAGATGTCCCAATCAAAAAATAAAAGAATTGTTCTTCTTCGTAATACATCCCACCGGGAATAGCATAGGAACTACGTGCCCCGGATATTTATTTCATGAGCAAACTTAAATAATTCGTGCAACGATACCGTGTGCTCCTTGATAGAATGATGTTGAATGTTTCACGCCTCAGAGAGCTGAAAATGAATTTGGATTCATTCAGACCGTAAGGAAAGAATGTTAGCGCCAGATGTGGCGTATATTTCGAACAAACATGAAATTTTATACGCAACCCGCTATGCGTGGTGCATTTGCAATGTGGATATGTCGACGCTCATGATTGAATTATAAGTCAACTCACAGTTCAGCAAAAATGGGGTATCAGTAGATCCAACGTACCATCGCCAGAAACGTGTCACGCTATATTGAGAATTCGACCAATATATTGATTAACAGGGCGATGTTTAGTAGAAAATATGCTATGTTACTGTATTAAGCTAAATTTAGCTCCAATCGCAATGTTTCCCTATCAAGTTTAAGACAACGCTTTCGAAATTCCGAATCACCTCAATGAAATGTTTACTTTCTTCACGATCGTGAAAATTCCTGAATTTGTAAAATCTCTGTTCAAACTGTGTGCACAGTGATTCCAATTACGTGGTCGATAAACATTACAATCGTGTTGGCTTTATATCCGATCTTGTTAGCTCGTACGCTTCTGGTCAACAGTGAATCATACGGGATATACTCACTGATGTGAATATCGCGACAACTACTCATTAGTAGCACGAAAGTGGAAAATTAGCAAATCGAATTGTTTCTAACTGGCATTGGTAATTTTCCATTTTTGAAAGGTGACAACTCGTTATGAGTGGAGCCACAGAACCGAAGTCAATACGGGTACAAGTTTTCTCACGTATTCAGCATGAGTACTGTATTAATGCTTTTAATCGTATTACATAGAAACTGGAATGATTCCCCTCGGTTATAAATAACATCGATCTCAACCACACTATTTCACAAGAGTTGTCAATTCGCATTTCTGTGATAGGCATATGTACTTTACTGCATTTATAATGCAATCTTTGTACACTTCCCAGTTTTTGATTATTCGACTTCTCTAAGCCGATTTTATGCATTCTCGGATCAAGTTTTATCGACCCCCATGACGTACGCAAAGCCGTCTATGTACAAATGCGTCCATTGCACAATCTACGTGAGAGCGTTTACCAGTGAGAGACAAATATCCGTATGATGATAGATCTGATTAATGCAATTTTAGAGAACCGAAAATGTATTATACTAAAAGGGTGGTGATCTGCAAAGTTATAAGATGACAGAGAATTTCGACATCCAAGTGACGAGACCAACCAAGGAATAACATTTACGTGCATACAAAACGTTCTATCACGAGGAAACGTGAAATGATTCGTGTAACGAATGCCCTGTGTTTCGTAAAGGAAAGACCAAGGAACATTGAATATCACTGGCCGACGTTCATGGTTGCACACGTCAGAGGGCTAACAGACATGCCTTTGCGAACATGCAGACTGAAAGGCAGGTATGTTAGCGCCAGATGTGGCAACACAACTGAAACCAAATACATGAATCTCAAAACAAACACGACTTAACAGGAAAGAAAAGGGTAAACGAGTCTGGCTCTGTGACCAGATTTCCATCTGCTGCAACATTACCGACATGAGAATGAACTGAGACGCCTTCGGTCAATTTCATCTATGTGCTCACCCACACGATACTTTCGTGATAAGCAAAGTGCGCATGAGCACCAGATGCATTAACCAAATGAGAGAGGAAACTCATTTTCAGCTGCGTAACTGTCACGACACTTATCGCTTTATACTCCTTGACCGAAGTGGTCAAACTTTCGCTGGACCAATAACGCACAAATTGATTCCCGATTGGTTCACCAGTTTCGAAATTAATCGTGATCTCACTGGAAAACTCTTCTCCAATGAATTTGCCGAACGTTTGATCTTTGCCTCGTTGACCTAATAACCATGCTCGTCGAGTTTCAGTGGTTAAATCGTTGGCCTCTCCAACTTCATAGGTCACGTGAAGAAAATGATCACGAGAATCTTTGTTTATTTGAACCATGACAGGGAATCGGGATAATATTCTGTTGCATCTCGCCCGATCGACTTCGTTAGATATCTTGTCAGTGTATTAGACATCCAAGATTATCCTAGGGCACAATTGGTCGAAACTTTCTAAGGATTCTATGTCAAGTAACCTTAGCGGGCACACCTGATATCCATAAAGCAGTACACATTGGATTGCTACGTGGTAATTTCGTATTTGAGTTTTGTAAGTAATCCTGGGCCGAGGCCAAAGGGTGGATTTTCAACCGCAAAAACGCATTACGCGCCAGACCAATCCTTAATTTTTCTTCATCTTTCGCCAAACAATCGAGTAGTATACTTGAACCGTGGTGTTTGAAAACAGAATTGAATGTTTAATAGCTGAACGTCTGGTGTAATGACATAAACATGTCTTAGAGTTTGATGCGTTCATTTTGAGGTCGGCATTTAAGTCAAAGCTAATAACGCGGTTTAAACGTCTTGCAGCATTTCTGCATTCTCGCCAAAAACAGCATCATCAGCGCAGTCGAAGTCAGCGATCCAGTCATCCGTTGAAGCTTGAGCCTTTGGATATTCCATTAATATCTGGATCATAATGAAGTCGATGACATTTTTGAATAGAAAAGGCGATACCGGAGAAAGATTCCTGAATCCCGAGTGCAGATTAAGTTTGCTAGATTCTCCAAAATAGATGCAACCCGAGCCCTGGTAGATTTGTAATAGGCTCCAGTTAAGCTGATGCCTCAAAACCATAGGTGATCATCCCACAAAGCACACCTACGGTCCTATGGGTCAGTGGGGACCGCAGATCAGAAATCGAGAGATTCACGCTTTCGGGTGCTGTTAATGCGAATTCGGCGCCAGGTGAATATACGGTCTATGCATTTCATTACCGCGACGACACCAAAAAACTCAAATTGAACTCTAGAGCGAATATTCGCGTTCGGGTTGCACTCACTCACAAAGAGTTTGGATGCAGTATCGATCGGGCTTCATCCACTGTAGTTGAATTCAGCCGGGTTTATTATTTTCCGTGTAAGTAAGACTAAACATACATACCCCAATCTGACGAGAAAAACGTCCGTTCCGTCTCCCATGTAGATCCCAACCGTCTTTGCAGTATAGCTGATATGCGTTGGAAATGCGCGGTGAAGTCAAGGGAAACCCATCCACACTTTGGCAATTAACGATGTTTATTCATATAGCACTTGAAATCTTGTCTTCTGATGGGTCATATGTTTTCACTGGGTAGACCACATCTCTATACTGCGGGCACGTGATCAACGTATCAGTGCTGATTGGCCGTACAGTCCACTGACTGGATGTGCACAATCCACCTAGGTCTCTTTGAGTCAAAGAACAGCTGATGAAGACGGACAAGTCGGGGTTTCGTGCTAAAAATTGCAGCCGTTAAAAATGCGGTTACGACTCAAGCTAAATGAGATGTCCCAATCAAAACATAAAAGCATTGTTTTCTTCGTAATACATCCCCAGGGAATAGCATAGGAACTCCGTGCCCGGGCTATTTATTCCTGAGCAAACTTAACATAATTCGTTAAACGATTACCGTGTGCTTTGATAGGAACGACTGTTGAATGTTCACGCCTCAGTAGCGCTAAGAGAATGGAATTGGATTCATTCCGACCGTAATGAAAAATGTTTAGCGCCAGATTGTGGCGTTGTGGCGTCTATTTCGAACAAACATGGAATTTTATTTGCGTCGTTAGCGTGATGCATTTGCAATGTGGATATGTCGACGCTCATGATTGAATTATAAGTCAACTCACAGTTCAGCAAAAAGGGGTATCAGTAGATCCAACGTACCATCGCCAGAAACGTGTCACGCTATATTGAGAATTCGACCAATATATTGATTAAACAGGGCGATGTTTAGTAGGAAAATATGCTATGTAACTGTATTAAGCTAAATTTAGCTCCAATCGCAATGTTTCCCCATCAAGTTTAAAACAACGCTTTCGAAATTCCGAATCACCTCAATGAAATGTTTACATTCTTCGCGATCGTGAATATTCCTGAATTTGTAAAATCTCTGTTCAATCTGTGTGTACAGTGATTCCAATTACGTGGTCGATAAACATTACATTCGTGCTGGCTTTATATCCGATCTTGTCAGCTCGTACGCTTCTGGTCAACAGTGAATCATACGGGATATACTCACTGATGTGAATATCGCGACAACTACTCATTAGTAACACGAAAGTGGAAAATTAGCGAATCGAATTGTTTCTAACTAGCATTGGTAATTTTCCATTTTCGAAAGATGACAACTCGTTATGAGTGGAGCCACAGAACCGAAGTCAATACAGTTACAAGTTTTCTCACGCATTTAGCATGAATATTCTATTAATGCTTTTAATCGTATTACTTTGAAACTGGAATGATTCTCCTCGGTTATAAATAACATCGGTCAAAACCACACTAATTCACAGGAGTTGTCAATTCGCATTTCTGTGATAGGCATATGTACATCACTGCATTTATTATGCTATCTTTGTGCACTTCCCAGTTTTTTATTATTCGACTTCTCTAAGCCGATTTTAGGCATTCTCGGATCAAGTTTTATCGACCCACATGACGTACGCAAAGCCGTCTATGTACAAATGCGTCCATTGCATAATCTACGTGAGAGCGTTTACCAGTGTGAGACAAATATCCGTATGATGATAGATCTGATTAATACAATTTTAGAGAACCGAAAATGTATTATACTAAAAGGGCGGTGATCTGCAAAGTTATAAGATGACAGAGAATTTCGACATCCAAGTGACAAGACCAACCAGGGAATAACATTTACGTGCATACCAAACGTTCTATCTCGAGGAAACGTGAAATGATTCGTGTAACGAATGCTCTGTGTTTCTTAAAGGAAAGACCAATGAATATTGAATATCACTGGCCGACGTTCATGGTTGCATACGTCAGAGGGCTAACAGACATGCCTTTGCGAACATGCAGACTGAAAGGCAGGTATGTTAGCGCCAGATGTGGCAACACAAATGAAACCAAATACATAAATCTTATAACAAACACGACTTAACAGGAAAGAAAAGGGTAAACGAGTCTGGCTCTGTGACCAGATTTCCATCTGCTGCAACATTACCGACATGAGAATGAACTGAGACGCCCTCGGTCAATTTCATCTATGTGCTCACCCACACGATACTTTCGTGATAAGCAAAGTGCGCATGAGCACCAGATGCATTAACCAAATGAGAGAGGAAACTCATTTTCAGCTGCGTAACTGTTACGACGCTTATCGCTTTATACTCCTTGACCGAAGTGGTCAAACTTTCGCTGGACCAATAACGCACAAATTGATTCCCGATTGGTTCACCAGTTTCGAAATTAATCGTGATCTCACTGGACAACTCTTCTCCAATGAATTTGCCGAAAGTTTGACCTTTGCCTCGTTGACCTAATAACCACGCTCGTTGAGTTCCAGGGTTAAATCGTTGGCCACTCCGATTTCATAGGTCACGTGATGAAAATGATCACGAGAATCTTTGTTTATTTGAACCATGACAGGGAATTGGGATAATATTCTGTTGCATCTCGCCCGATCGACAGCGTTAGATATCTTGTAAGTATATTCGACAATCAAAATTATCCTTGGTTGAACATTTCTAAGGATTCTATGTCAAGTAAACTTAGCGGACACACCTCATATCCATAAAGCAGTACACATTGGATTGCTACGTGGTAATTTGTATTTTAGTTTTGTAAGTAATCCTGGGCCGAGGCCAAAGGGTGAATTTTCAACCGCAAAAACGCATTACGCGCCAGACCAATCCTTAATTTTTCTTCATCTTTCGCCAAACAATCGAGTAGTATACTTGAACCGTGGTGTTTGAAAACAGAATTGAATGTTTAATAGCTGAACGCCTGGTGTAATGGCATAAACATGTCTTAGAGTTTGATGCGTTAATTTTGAGGTCGGCATTTAAGGCAGAGCTAATAACGCGGTTTAAAAGTCTTGCAGCATTTCTGCATTCTCGCCAAAAACAGCATGATCAACGCAGTCGAAATCAGCGATCCAGAGATCCGTTGAAGCTTGAGCCTTTGGATATTCCATTAATATCTGATTCATAATAAAGTCGATGACATTTTTGAATGGAAAAGGCGATACCGGAGAAAGATTCCTGAATCCCGGGTGCAGATTAAGTTTGCTAGATTCTCCAAAATAGATGCATCCCGAGCCCTGGTAGATTTGTAATAGGCTCCAGTTAGGCTGATGCCTCAACCGATAGCGTGATATCCCAAAAGCAACTACGGTCTACGGGGTCATTGGCACCGCAGAAATCGAAAAATCATGCTATCGGTTGCTGTTAATGCCGAATTCGGCGCAAGGTGAATATACGGTCTATGCATCTCATACCGGACGAAACCAATCTAAATTGAATCTAGTGCGAATATTGCGTTTGGTGTGCACTAACGTCACAAAGAGTTTGGATGCAGTATCGATCGGGCTTAATCCACGGTAGTTGAATCAGACGGGTTTATCTATTTTTAACGTTTAAGGTTAGATAACATACATACCCCAATCTGACGAGAAAACGTCCGTCTCCCATGTAGATCAAAACAGTCTGTGCAGTATAGATGATAATGCGTTAGGAAATGCTGCGGTAAAGTCAAGGGAAACCCCATCCACACTTGGCAATCTAACGATGTTTATTCATCGTAGCACTTGAAATCTTGTACTCTGATGGGTCATATGTTTTCACTGGGTAGCCACATCTCTATACTGCGACAGTGATCAAAGTACTGAGTGCTGATTGGCGCTACAGTAACTGACTGAAGTGCACAATCCACATATGTTATCTTTGAAGTCAAAGAACAGATGATGGAGAAAGTCGGGGTTTCGTGCTAAAATTGCAGGTTAAAAATGCGGTACGAATCAGCTAAATGAGATGTCCCAATCAAAAAATAAAAGAATTGTTCTTCTTCGTAATACATCCCACCGTGAATAGCATAGGAACTACGTGCCCCGGATATTTATTTCATGAGCAAACTTAAATAATTCGTGCAACGATCACCGTGTGTTCCTTGATAGAATGATGTTGAATGTTTCACGCCTCAGAGAGCTAAGAAAAATGAATTTGGATTCATTCAGACCGTAAGGAAAGCATGTTAGCACCAGATGTGGCGTATATTTCGAACAAACATGGAATTTTATCCGCAACCCGCTATGTGTGGTGCATTTGCAATGTGGATATGTCGACGCTCATGATTGAAATTTAAGTCCAGCAGTTCAACAAAAATGGGGTGTCAGTAGATCCAACGTACCATCGCCAGAAACGTGTCACGCTATATTGAGAATTCGACCAATATATTGATTAAACAGGGCGATGTTTAGTAGGAAAATATGCTATGTAACTGTATTAGGCTAAATTTAGCTCCAATCGCAATGTTTCCCTATCAAGTTTAAGACAACGCTTTCGAAATTCCGAATCACCTCAATGAAATGTTTACTTTCTTCACGATCGTGAAAATTCCTGAATTTGTAAAATCTCTGTTCAAACTGTGTGCACAGTGATTCCAATTACGTGGTCGATAAACATTACATTCGTGTTGGCTTTATATCCGATCTTGTTAGCTCGTACGCTTCTGGTCAACAGTGAATCATACGGGATATACTCACTGATGTGAATATCGCGACAACTACTCATTAGTAGCACGAAAGTGGAAAATTAGCAAATCGAATTGTTTCTAACTGGCATTGGTAATTTTCCATTTTTGAAAGGTGACAACTCGTTATGAGTGGAGCCACAGAACCGAAGTCAATACGGGTACAAGTTTTCTCACGTATTCAGCATGAGTACTGTATTAATGCTTTTAATCGTATTACATAGAAACTGGAATGATTCCCCTCGGTTATAAATAACATCGATCTCAACCACACTATTTCACAAGAGTTGTCAATTCGCATTTCTGTGATAGGCATATGTACTTCACTGCATTTATAATGCAATCTTTGTGCACTTCCCAGTTTTTGATTATTCGACTTCTCTAAGCCGATTTTAGGCATTCTCGGATCAAGTTTTATCGACCCCCATGACGTACGCAAAGCCGTCTATGTACAAATGCGTCCATTGCATAATCTACGTGAGAGCGTTTACCAGTGAGAGACAAATATCCGTATGATGATAGATCTGATTAATACAATTTTAGAGAACCGAAAATGTATTATACTAAAAGGGCGGTGATCTGCAAAGTTATAAGATGACAGAGAATTTCGACATCCAAGTGACGAGACCAACCAAGGAATAACATTTACGTGCATACAAAACGTTCTATCACGAGGAAACGTGAAATGATTCGTGTAACGAATGCCCTGTGTTTCTTAAAGGAAAGACCAAGGAACATTGAATATCACTGGCCGACGTTCATGGTTGCACACGTCAGAGGGCTAACAGACATGCCTTTGCGAACATGCAGACTGAAAGGCAGGTATGTTAGCGCCAGATGTGGCAACACAACTGAAACCAAATACATGAATCTCAAAACAAACACGACTTAACAGGAAAGAAAAGGGTAAACGAGTCTGGCTCTGTGAGCAGATTTCCATCTGCTGCAACATTACCGACATGAGAATGAACTGAGACGCCTTCGGTCAATTTCATCTATGTGCTCACCCACACGATACTTTCGTGATAAGCAAAGTGCGCATGAGCACCAGATGCATTAACCAAATGAGAGAGGAAACTCATTTTCAGCTGCATAACTGTTACGACGCTTATCGCTTTATACTCCTTGACCGAAGTGGTCAAACTTTCGCTGGACCAATAACGCACAAATTGATTCCCGATTGGTTCACCAGTTTCGAAATTAATCGTGATCTCACTGGACAACTCTTCTCCAATGAATTTGCCAAAAGTTTGACCTTTGCCTCGTTGACCTAATAACCATGCTCATCGAGTTTCAGTGGTTAAATCGTTGGCCTCTCCAACTTCATAGGTCACGTGAAGAAAATGATCACGAGAATCTTTGTTTATTTGAACCATGACAGGGAATCGGGATAATATTCTGTTGCATCTCACTCGATCGACTTCGTTAGATATCTTGTCAGTGTATTAGACATCCAAGATTATCCTAGGGCACAATTGGTCGAACATTTCTAAGGATTGTATGTCAAGTAATCTTAGCGGACACAGTTCGTATCCATAAAGCAGTACACATTGGATTGCTACGTGGTAATTTCGTATTTTAGTTTTGTAAGTAATCCTGGGCCGAGGCCAAAGGGTGAATTTTCAACCGCAAAAACGCATTACGCGCCAGACCAATCCTTAATTTTTCTTCATCTTTCGCCAAACAATCGAGTAGTATACTTGAACCGTGGTGTTTGAAAACAGAATTAAATTTTTAATAGCTGAACGCCTGGTGTAATGGCATAAGCATGTCTTAGAGTTTGATGCGTTAATTTTGAGGTCGGCATTTAAGGCAGAGCTAATAACGCGGTTTAAAAGTCTTGCAGCATTTTTGCATTCTCGCCAAAACAGCATGATCAACGCAGTGGAAATCAGCTATCCAGAGATCCGTTGAAGCTTGAGCCTTTGGATTTTCCATCAATATCTGATTCATAATAAAGTCGATGACATTTTTGAATGGAAAATGCGATACCGGAGAAAGATTCCTGAATCCCGGGTGCATATTAAGTTTGCTAGATTCTCCAAAATAGATGCAACCCGAGCCCTGGTAGATTTGTAATAGGCTCCAGTTAGGCTGATGCCTCAACCGATAGCGTGATATCCCAAAAGCAACTACGGTCTATGGGGTCATTGGCACCGCAGAAATCGAGAGATCATGCTTTCGGTTGCTGTTAATGCCGAATTCGGCGCAAGGTGAATATACGGTCTATGCATCTCATACCGGACGAAACCAATCTAAATTGAATCTAGTGCGAATATTGCGTTTGGTGTGCACTAACGTCACAAAGAGTTTGGATGCAGTATCGATCGGGCTTAATCCACGGTAGTTGAATCAGACGGGTTTATCTATTTTTAACGTGTAAGGTAAGATAACATACATACCCCAATCTGGCGAGAAAACGTCCGTCTCCCATGTAGATCAAAACAGTCTGTGCAGTATAGATGATAATGCGTTAGGAAATGCTGCGGTAAAGTCAAGGGAAACCCCATCCACACTTGGCAATCTAACAATGTTTATTCATCGTAGCACTTGAAATCTTGTACTCTGATGGGTCATATGTTTTCACTGGGTAGCCACATCTCTATAGTGCGACAGTGATCAATTTACTGAGTGCTGATTGGCGCTACAGTAACTGACTGAAGTGCACAATCCACATATGTTATCTTTGAAGTCAAAGAACAGATGATGAAGAAAGTCGGGGTTTCGTGCTAAAATTGCAGGTTAAAAATGCGGTACGAATCAGCTAAATGAGATGTCCCAATCAAAAAATAAAAGAATTGTTCTTCTTCGTAATACATTCCACCAGGAATAGCATGGGAACTAGGTGCGTCGGATATTTATTTCATGAACAAACTTAAATCATTCGTGCAACGATTACCGTGTGCTCCTTGATAGAATGATGTTGAATGTTTCACGCCTCAGAGAGCTAAGAGAAATGAATTTGGATTCATTCAGACCGTAAGGAAAGAATGTTAGCGCCAGATGTGGCGTATATTTCGAACAAACATGAAATTTCATACGCAACCCGCTATGCGTGGTGCATTTGCAATGTGGATATGTCGACGCTCATGATTGAATTATAAGTCAACTCACAGTTCAGCAAAAATGGGGTATCAGTAGATCCAACGTACCATCGCCAGAAACGTGTCACGCTATATTGAGAATTCGACCAATATATTGACAGGGCGATGTTAAGTAAGAAAATATGCTATGTTACTGTATTAAGCTAAATTTAGCTCCAATCGCAATGTTTCCCTATCAAGTTTAAGACAACGCTTTCGAAATTCCGAATCACCTCAATGAAATGTTTACTTTCTTCACGATCGTGAAAATTCCTGAATTTGTAAAATCTCTGTTCAAACTGTGTGCACAGTGATTCCAATTACGTGGTCGATAAACATTACAATCGTGTTGGCTTTATATCCGATCTTGTTAGCTCGTACGCTTCTGGTCAACAGTGAATCATACGGGATATACTCACTGATGTGAATATCGCGACAACTACTCATTAGTAGCACGAAAGTGGAAAATTAGCAAATCGAATTGTTTCTAACTGGCATTGGTAATTTTCCATTTTTGAAAGGTGACAACTCGTTATGAGTGGAGCCACAAAACCGAAGTCAATACGGGTACAAGTTTTCTCACGTATTCAGCATGAGTACTGTATTAATGCTTTTAATCGTATTACATAGAAACTGGAATGATTCCCCTCGGTTATAAATAACATCGATCTCAACCACACTATTTCACAAGAGTTGTCAATTCGCAGTTCTGTGATAGGCATATGTACTTCACTGCATTTATAAAGCAATCTTTGTGCACTTCCCAGTTTTTGATTATTCGACTTCTCTAAGCCGATTTTATGCATTCTCGGATTAAGTTTTATCGACCCCCATGACGTACGCAAAGCCGTCTATGTACAAATGCGTCCATTGCATAATCTACGTGAGAGCGTTTACCAGTGAGAGACAAATATCCGTATGATGATAGATCTGATTAATACAATTTTAGAGAACCGAAAATGTATTATACTAAAAGGGCGGTGATCTGCAAAGTTATAAGATGACAGAGAATTTCGACATCCAAGTGACGAGACCAACCAAGGAATAACATTTACGTGCATACAAAACGTTCTATCACGAGGAAACGTGAAATGATTCGTGTAACGAATGCCCTGTGTTTCTTAAAGGAAAGACCAAGGAACATTGAATATCACTGACCGACGTTCATGGTTGCACACGTCAGAGGGCTAACAGACATGCCTTTGCGAACATGCAGACTGAAAGGCAGGTATGTTAGCGCCAGATGTGGCAACACAACTGAAACCAAATACATGAATCTCAAAACAAACACGACTTAACAGGAAAGAAAAGGGTAAACGAGTCTGGCTCTGTGACCAGATTTCCATCTGCTGCAACATTACCGAAATGAGAATGAACTGAGACGCCCTCGGTCAATTTCATCTATGTGCTCACCCACACGATACTTTCGTGATAAGCAAAGTGCGCATGAGCACCAGATGCATTAACCAAATGAGAGAGGAAACTCATTTTCAGCTGCGTAACTGTTACGACGCTTATCGCTTTATACACCTTGACCGAAGTGGTCAAACTTTCGCTGGACAAATAACGCACAAATTGATTCTCGATTGGTTCACCAGTTTCGAAATTAATCGTGATCTCACTGGACAACTCTTCTCCAATGAATTTGCCGAAAGTTTGACCTTTGCCTCGTTTACCTGATAACCACGCTCGTTGAGTTCCAGGGTTAAATCGTTGGCCAATCCGATTTCATAGGTCACGTGAAGAAAATGATCACGAGAATCTTTGTTTATTTGAACCATGACAGGGAATTGGGATGATATTCTGTTGCATCTCGCCCGATCGACAGCGTTAGATATCTTGTAAGTATATTCGACAATCAAAATTATCCTTGGTTGAACATTTCTAAGGATTCTATGTCAAGTAACCTTAGCGGACACACCTCATATCCATAAAGCAGTACACATTGGATTGCTACGTGGTAATTTCGTATTTTAGTTTTGTAAGTAATCCTGGGCCGAGGCCAAAGGGTGAATTTTCAACCGCAAAAATGCATTACGCGACAGACCAATCCCGAATTTTTCTTCATCTTTCGCCAAACAATGGAGTAGTATACTTGAACCGTGGTGTTTGAAAACAGAATTGAATGTTTAATAGCTGAAGGCCTGGTGTAATGGCATAAACATGTCTTAGAGTTTGATGCGTTCATCTTGAGGTCGGCATTTAAGTCAGAGCAAATAGCGCGGTTTAAACGTCTCGCAGCATTTCTGCATTCTCGCCAAAAACAGCATGATCAGCGCAGTCGAAATCAGCGATCCAGAGATCCGTTGAAGCTTAAGCCTTTGGATTTTCCATTAATATCTGGTTCATAATGAAGTCGATGACATTTTTGAATAGAAAAGGCGATACCGGAGAAAGATTCCTGAATCCCGGGTGCAGATTAAGTTTGCTAGATTCTCCAAAATAGATGCAACCCGAGCCCTGGTAGATTTGTAATAGGCTCCAGTTAGGCTGATGCCTCAACCGAAAGCGTGATAACCCAAAAACAACTACGGTCTACGGGGTCATTGGCACCGCAGAAATCGATAAATCATGCTATCGGTTGCTGTTAATGCCGAATTCGTCGCATTTGAATATACGGTCTATGCATCTCATACCGGACGAAACCAAACTAAACTGAATCCAGTACTAATATTGTTTTCGGTGTGCACTAACGTCACAAAGTGTTTGGATGCAGTATCGATCGGGCTTAATCCACGGTAGTTGAATCAGACGGATTTATCTATATTTAAAGATTAAGGTAAGATAACATACATACGCCATTCTGACGGGTAAACGTCCGTCTCCCATGTAGATCAAAACAGTCTGTGCAGTATAGATGATAATGCGTTAGGAAATGCTGCGGTAAATTCAAGGGAAACTCCATCCACACTTGGCAATCTAACGATGTTTATTCATCGTAGCACTTGAAATCTTGTACTCTGATGGGTCATATGTATTCACTGGGTAGCCACATCTCTATACTGCGACAGTGATCAAAGTACTGAGTGTGGATTGGCGCTACAGTAACTGACTGAAGTGCACAATCCACATATCTTATCTTTGAAGTCGAAGAACTGATGATGAAGAAAGTCGGGGTTTCGTGCTAAAATTGCAGGTTAAAAATGCGGTACGTATCAGCTAAAGGAGATGTCCCAATCAAAAAATAAAAGAATTGTTCTTCTTCGTAATTCATCCCACCGGGAATAGCATAGGAACTACGTGCCCCGGATATTTATTTCATGAGAAAACTTAAATAATTCGTGCAACGATTACCGTATGCTCCTTGATAGAATGATGTTGAATGTTTCACGCCTCAGAGAGCTTATGAAAGAATGTTAGCGCCAGATGTGGCGTATATTTCGAACAAACATGAAATTTTATACGCAACCCACTATGCGTGGTGCATTCGCAATGTGGATATGTCGACGCTCATGATTGAATTATAAGTCAACGCACAGTTCAGCAAAAATCTGGTATCAGTAGATCCAACGTACCATCGCCAGAAACGTGTCACGCTATATTGAGAATTCGACCAATATATTGACAGGGCGATATTTAGTAGGAAAATATGCTATGTCACTGTAATAAGCTAAATTTAGCTCCAATCGCAATGTTTCCCTATCAAGTTTAAGACAACGCTTTCGAAATTCCGAATCACCTCAATGAAATGTTTACTTTCTTCACGATCGTGAAAATTCCTGAATTTGTAAAATCTCTGTTCAAACTGTGTGCACAGTGATTCCAATTACGTGGTCGATAAACATTACATTCGTGTTGGCTTTATATCCGATCTTGTTAGCTCGTACGCTTCTGGTCAACAGTGAATCATACGGTATATACTCACTGATGTGAATATCGCGACAACTACTCATTAGTAGCACGAAACTGGAAAAGTAGCAAAGCGAATTGTTTCTAACTGGCATTGGTAATTTTCCATTTTTAAAGGTGACAACTCGTTATGAGAGGAGCGACAGAACCGAAGTCAATACGGGTACAAGTTTTCTCACGTATTCAGCATCAGTAATGTATTAATGCTTTTAATCGTATTACATAGAAACTGGAATGATTCCCCTCGGTTATAAATAACATCGATCTCAACCACACTATTTCAAAAGAGTTGTCTATTCGCATTTCTGTGATAGGCATATGTACTTCACTGCATTTATAATGCAATCTTTGTGCACTTCCCAGTTTTTGATTATTCGACTTCTCTAAGCCGATTTTATGCATTCTCTGATCAAGTTTTATCGACCCCCATGACGTACGCAAAGCCGTCTATGTACAAATGCGTCCATTGCATAATCTACGTGAGAGCGTTTACCAGTAAGAGACAAATATCCGTATGGTGATAGATCTGATTAATACAATCTTAGAGAACCGAAAATGTATTATACTAAAAGGGCGGTGATCTGCAAAGTTATAAGATGACAGAGAATTTCGACATCCAAGTGACAAGACCAACCAGGGAATAACATTTTCGTGCATACAAAACGTTCTATCTCGAGGAAACGTGAAATGATTCGTGTAACGAATGCTCTGTGTTTCTTAAAGGAAAGACCAATGAATATTGAATATCACTGGCCGACGTTCATGGTTGCACACGTCAGAGGGCTAACAGACATGCCTTTGCGAACATGCAGACTGAAAGGCAGGTATGTTAGCGCCAGATGTGGCAACACAAATGAAACCAAATACATGAATCTCAAAACAAACACGACTTAACAGGAAAGAAAAGGGTAAACGAGTCTGGCTCTGTGACTAGATTTCCATCTGCTGCAACATTACCGACATGAGAATGAACTGAGACGCCCTCGGTGAATTTCATTTATGTGCTCACCCACACGATACTTTCGTGATAAGCAAAGTGCGCATGAGCACCAGGTGCATTAACCAAATGAGAGAGGAAACTCATTTTCAGCTGCGTAACTGTTACGACGCTTATCGCTTTATACTCCTTGACCGAAGTGGTCAAACTTTCGCTGGACCAATAACGCACAAATTGATTCCCGATTGGTTCACCAGTTTCGAAATTAATCGTGATCTCACTGGACAACTCTTCTCCAATGAATTTGCCGAAAGTTTGACCTTTGCCTCGTTGACCTAATAACCATGCTCGTCGAGTTTCAGCGGTTAAATCGTTGGCCACTCCAACTTCATAGGTCACGTGAAGAAAATGATCACGAGAATCTTTGTTTATTTGAACCATGACAGGGAATCGGGATAATATTCTGTTGCATCTCGCCCGATCGACTTCGTTAGATATCTTGTCAGTGTATTAGACATCCAAGATTATCCTAGGGCACAATTGGTCGAACATTTCTAAGGATTCTATGTCAAGTAACCTTAGCGGGCACACCTGATATCCATAAAGCAGTACACATTGGATTGCTACGTGGTAATTTCGTATTTTAGTTTTGTAAGTAATCCTGGGCCGAGGCCAAAGGGTGAATTTTCAACCGCAAAAACGCATTACGCGCCAGACCAATCCTTAATTTTTCTTCATCTTTCGCCAAACAATCGAGTAGTATACTTGAACCGTGGTGTTTGAAAACAGAATTGAATGTTTAATAGCTGAACGCCTGGTGTAATGGCATAAACATGTCTTAGAGTTTGATGCGTTCATTTTGAGGTCGGCATTTAAGTCAAAGCTAATAACGCGGTTTAAACGTCTTGCAGCATTTCTGCATTCTCGCCAAAAACAGCATCAGCGCAGTCGAAATCAGCGATCCAGAGATCCGTTGAAGCTTGAGCCTTTGGATATTCCATTAATATCTGGTTCATAATGAAGTCGATGACATTTTTGAATAGAAAAGGCGATACCGGAGAAAGATTCCTGAATCCCGGGTGCAGATTAAGTTTGCTAGATTCTCCAAAATAGATGCAACCCGAGCCCTGGTAGATTTGTAATAGGCTCCAGTTAGGCTGATGCCTCAACCGATAGCGTGATATCCCAAAGCAACTACGGTCTATGGGGTCATTGGCACCGCAGAAATCGAGAGATCATGCTTTCGGTTGCTGTTAATGTGAATTCGGCGCAAGGTGAATATACGGTCTATGCATCTCATACCGGACGAAACCAAACTAAATTGAATCTAGTGCGAATATTGCGTTCGGTGTGCACTAACGTCACAAAGAGTTTGGATGCAGTATCGATCGGGCTTAATCCACGGTAGTTGAATCAGACGGGTTTATCTATTTTTAACGTGTAAGGTAAGATAACATACATACCCCAATCTGACGAGAAAACGTCCGTCTCCCATGTAGATCAAAACAGTCTGTGCAGTATAGATGATAATGCGTTAGGAAATGCTGCGGTAAAGTCAAGGGAAACCCCATCCACACTTGGCAATCTAACAATGTTTATTCATCGTAGCACTTGAAATCTTGTACTCTGATGGGTCATATGTTTTCACTGGGTAGCCACATCTCTATACTGCGACAGTGATCAAAGTACTGAGTGCTGATTGGCGCTACAGTAACTGACTGAAGTGCACAATCCACATATGTTATCTTTGAAGTCAAAGAACAGATGATGAAGAAAGTCGGGGTTTCGTGCTAAAATTGCAGGTTAAAAATGCGGTACGAATCAGCTAAATGAGATGTCCCAATCAAAAAATAAAAGAATTGTTCTTCTTCGTAATACATCCCACCGGGAATAGCATAGGAACTACGTGCCCCGGATATTTATTTCATGAGCAAACTTAAATAATTCGTGCAACGATTACCGTGTGCTCCTTGATAGAATGATGTTGAATGTTTCACGCCTCAGAGAGCTAAGAGAAATGAATTTGGATTCATTCAGACCGTAAGGAAAGAACGTTAGCGCCAGATGTGGCGTATATTTCGAACAAACATGAAATTTTATACGCAACTCGCTATGCGTGGTGCATTTGCAATGTGGATATGTCGACGCTCATGATTGAATTATAAGTCAACTCACAGTTCAGCAAAAATGGGGTATCAGTAGATCCAACGTACCATCGCCAGAAACGTGTCACGCTATATTGAGAATTCGACCAATATATTGATTAGGCAGGGCGATGTTTAGTAGGAAAATATGCTATGTTACTGTATTAAGCTAAATTTAGCTCCAATCGCAATGTTTCCCTATCAAGTTTAAGACAACGCTTTCGAAATTCCGAATCACCTCAATGAAATGTTTACTTTCTTCACGATCGTGAAAATTCCTGAATTTGTAAAATCTCTGTTCAAACTGTGTGCACAGTGATTCCAATTACGTGGTCGATAAACATTACAATCGTGTTGGCTTTATATCCGATCTTGTTAGCTCGTACGCTTCTGGTCAACAGTGAATCATACGGGATATACTCACTGATGTGAATATCGCGACAACTACTCATTAGTAGCACGAAAGTGGAAAATTAGCAAATCGAATTGTTTCTAACTGGCAGTGGTAATTTTCCATTTTTGAAAGGTGACAACTCGTTATGAGTGGAGCCACAGAACCGAAGTCAATACGGGTACAAGTTTTCGCACGTATTCAGCATGAGTACTGTATTAATTCTTTTAATCGTATTACATAGAAACTGGAATGATTCCCCTCGGTTATAAATAACATCGATCTCAACCACACTATTTCAAAAGAGTTGCCTATTCGCATTTCTGTGATAGGCATATGTACTTCACTGCATTTATAATGCAATCTTTGTGCACTTCCCAGTTTTTGATTATTCGACTTCTCTAAGCCGATTTTAGGCATTCTCGGATCAAGTTTTATCGACCCCCATGACGTACGCAAAGCCGTCTATGTACAAATGCGTCCATTGCATAATCTACGTGAGAGCGTTTACCAGTAAGAGACAAATATCCGTATGGTGATAGATCTGATTAATACAATCTTAGAGAACCGAAAATGTATTATACTAAAAGGGCGGTGATCTGCAAAGTTATAAGATGACAGAGAATTTCGACATCCAAGTGACGAGACCAACCAAGGAATAACATTTACGTGCATACAAAACGTTCTATCACGAGGAAACGTGAAATGATTCGTGTAACGAATGCCCTGTGTTTCTTAAAGGAAAGACCAAGGAACATTGAATATCACTGGCCGACGTTCATGGTTGCACACGTCAGAGGGCTAACAGACATGCCTTTGCGAACATGCAGACTGAAAGGCAGGTATGCTGGCGCCAGATGTGGCAACACAACTGGAACCAAATACATGAATCTCAAAACAAACACGACTTAACAGGAAAGAAAATGGTAAACGAGTCTGGCTCTGTGACCAGATTTCCATCTGCTGCAACATTACCGACATGAGAATGAACTGAGACGCCCTCGGTCAATTTCATCTATGTGCTCACCCACACGATACTTTCGTGATAAGCAAAGTGCGCAAGAGCACCAGATGCATTAACCAAATGAGAGAGGAAACTCATTTTCAGCTGCGTAACTGTTACGACGCTTATCGCTTTATACTCCTTGACCGAAGTGGTCAAACTTTCGCTGGACCAATAACGCACAAATTGATTCCCGATTGGTTCACCAGTTTCGAAATTAATCCTGATCTCACTGGACAACTCTTCTCCAATGAATTTGCCGAAAGTTTGACCTTTGCCTCGTTGACCTAATAACCATGCTCGTCGAGTTTCAGTGGTTAAATCGTTGGCTTCTCCAACTTCATAGGTCACGTGAAGAAAATGATCACGAGAATCTTTGTTTATTTGAACCATGACAGGGAATCGGGATAATATTCTGTTGCATCTCGCCCGATCGACTTCGTTAGATATCTTGTCAGTGTATTAGACATCCAAGATTATCCTAGGGCACAATTGGTCGAAACTTTCTAAGGATTCTATGTCAAGTAACCTTAGCGGGCACACCTGATATCCATAAAGCAGTACACATTGGATTGCTACGTGGTAATTTCGTATTTGAGTTTTGTAAGTAATCCTGGGCCGAGGCCAAAGGGTGGATTTTCAACCGCAAAAACGCATTACGCGCCAGACCAATCCTTAATTTTTCTTCATCTTTCGCCAAACAATCGAGTAGTATACTTGAACCGTGGTGTTTGAAAACAGAATTGAATGTTTAATAGCTGAACGTCTGGTGTAATGACATAAACATGTCTTAGAGTTTGATGCGTTCATTTTGAGGTCGGCATTTAAGTCAAAGCTAATAACGCGGTTTAAACGTCTTGCAGCATTTCTGCATTCTCGCCAAAAACAGCATCATCAGCGCAGTCGAAGTCAGCGATCCATTGATCCGTTGAAGCTTGAGCTCTTGGATATTCCATTAATATCTGGTTCATAATGAAGTCGATGACATTTTTGAATAGAAAAGGCGATACCGGAGAAAGATTCCTGAATCCCGGGTGCAGATTAAGTTTGCTAGATTCTCCAAAATAGATGCAACCCGAACCCTGGTAGATTTGTAATAGGCTCCAGTTAGGCTGATGCCTCAACCGATCGCGTGATATCCCAAAAGCAACTACGGTCTATGGGGTCATTGGCACCGCAGAAATCGAGAGATCATGCTTTCGGTTGCTGTTAATGCCGAATTCGGCACAAGGTGAATATACGGTCTATGCATCTCATACCGGACGAAACCAATCTAAATTGAATCTAGTGCGAATATTGCGTTCGGTGTGCACTAACGTCACAAAGAGTTTGGATGCAGTATCGATCGGGCTTAATCCACGGTAGTTGAATCAAACGGGTTTATCTATTTTTAACGTGTAAGGTAAGATAACATAGATACCCCAATCTGACGAGAAAACGTCCGTCTCCCATGTAGATCAAAACAGTCTGTGCAGTATAGATGATAATGCGTTAGGAAATGCTGCGGTAAGGTCAAGGGAAACCCCATCCACACTTGGCAATCTAACGATGCTTAATCATCGTAGCACTTGAAATCTTGTACTCTGATGGGTCATATGTTTTCACTGGGTAGCCACATCTCTATACTGCGACAGTGATCAAAGTACTGAGTGCTGATTGGCGCTACAGTAACTGACTGAAGTGCACAATCCACATATGTTATCTTTGAAGTCAAAGAACAGATGATGAAGAAAGTCGGGGTTTCGTGCTAAAATTTCAGGTTAAAAATGCGGTACGAATCAGCTAAATGAGATGTCCCAATCAAAAAATAAAAGAATTGTTCTTCTTCGTAATACATCCCACCGGGAATAGCATAGGAACTACGTGCCCCGGATATTTATTTCATGAGCAAACTTAAATAATTCGTGCAACGAATACCGTGTGCTCCTTGATAGAATGAGGTTGAATGTTTCACGCCTCAGAGAGCTAAGAGAAATGAATTTGGATTCATTCAGACCGTAAGGAAAGAATGTTAGCGCCAGATGTGGCGTATATTTCGAACAAACATGAAATTTCATACGCAACCCGCTATGCGTGGTGCATTTGCAATGTGGATATGTCGACGCTCATGATTGAATTATAAGTCAACTCACAGTTCAGCAAAAATGGGGTATCAGTAGATCCAACGTACCATCGCCAGAAACGTGTCACGCTATATTGAGAATTCGACCAATATATTGATTAGACAGGGCGATGTTTAGTAGGAAAATATGCTATGTTTCTGTATTAAGCTAAATTTAGCTCCAATCGCAATGTTTCCCTATCAAGCTTAAGACAACGCTTTCGAAATTCCGAATCACCTCAATGAAATGTTCACTTTCTTCACGATCGTGAAAATTCCTGAATTTGTCAAATCTCTGTTCAAACTGTGTGCACGGTGATTCCAATTACGTGGTCGATAAACAATACATTCGTGTTGGCTTTATATCCGATCTTGTTAGCTCGTACGCTTCTGGTCAACAGTGAATCATACGGGATATACCCACTGATGTGAATATCGCGACAACTACTCATTAATAGCACGAAAGTGGAAAGTTAGCAAATCGAATTGTTTCTAACTGGCATTGGTAATTTTCCATTTTTGAAAGGTGACAACTCGTTATGAGTGGAGCCACAGAACCGAAGTCAATACGGGGACAAGTTTTCTCACGTATTCAGCATGAGTACTGTATTAATGCTTTAATCTATTACATAGAAACTGGAATGATTCCCCTCGGTTATAAATAACATCGATCTCAACCACACTATTTCACAAGAGTTGTCAATTCGCATTTCTGTGATAGGCATATGTACTTCACTGCATTTATAATGCAATCTTTGTTCGCTTCCCAGTTTTCGATTATTCGACTTCTCTGTCTAAACATGCGTATGGATTCGGCTGAACACGGATCAAATCCAAAATTCATTCTTAATACCATTTTAGCTTCAGAAAGTGCAGTTATTGCAAATACAGAGAATGAACCGCAAATCATACGGAGCGACCTTTTTAACTTTGAAATAATCTAAGATTGTAGTGTAACTTGAAAGCGACGAGATGGTTTTTGTCTGGATAGTTGAAACCCTGCTTAATGTTCGCGCTCCGCTGATCATTTGGATCTGAAAAGAGTTTAACAATTTCTTACGGTTTTCGATATATATATAATTAACAAACGTTTGTCACAAAGACATTTAAAACGAAAAATTATTCAATATACAGTAAGAAAAATGTACTATATAAGACCGCTAATAAAGCTGATTCAAGATCATGGTTAAGCTCAGAAATGAAGTTGCCTGTTTAATTCGATTGGAAGAGTGACAATTTAAATCTCAGCTGCTTGATCACGTGTAGTTTAACCAAGGTAGTCTTTCTGACTCAAACGAAAGACCCGTAGATAAAAACGGAGTACTTATCTCAGAATCTGTATGATTTTACCGAGTCGGTTCGACGGATGGCTAAAGTATATCTCCACAATGCAGGTCGCTGGCCTGTCATTTAGGTATCTAATTACCCACCCTTATGGCAAAGCAAACGTCAGGCGCAAATATTAATATTGCAGACAAACATGGCGTCAGAGTTTGATTAGTCGCTATACACAGCTATCTGGACATTTGTTTGTTAGGTTCAGCTAGAAGCTTCATGTGAGAGTGGTGTCAACTGAATGGAAATCAAAATAACCGATGTCTAATAACAAGCAAAGCTGCAGTTCCATGTCACGCATTACCAACCACCGAAAATGCTTTCGCTGGTTTCAAGACATAAATTAGAATCGATTAAAAAATTGGGAACCAAAGCAATCTCGGTTTTGCAGCAGGGTCTGCGAAATCAGTTCTCCATCAAACGAGGTCTCATGGGTATTTAAACGTTAGGGATGCCACTGACCAGATAGGCTAATATTAACTCAACAGTCAACAATCATTTACTTATACACAATCTATACAAACATTGCATCACTGGGAAACTGTAAGGCTGGATTTGAAAGTGCCACGTAAATCGAGGCAGAGCTTACTATGCCGCACAAATGACGCTGTCCCAGTACAGCGAAAATGGTATATAGTTCAGAATTTGTTTTGAAACCGCTGTGCACTTAATTTCCATGTTAAACATCCAGGCATGTGTTATGTATTCTCTCTTCTTGCTAGGAATTGTGAGTATTCGTCCGTTGGGCAAATAACACATGGCTATCTATTTTCGGCTGCTTAGTGTTCTACATTTATGAGCTATGAAGATATTCATTCGTTTGAGGTGAGCTGCATCTACTATTGTGTAGTTCAATAGTATGTCTCAGTTCGCAAAGTAAATCGAAGCCACTACAGATAAAGCTTACCGGAATTCCAACAGAAGCATTCGATCGAATATGCCACACTTAAGTAATGTGTTGCTCACATCCCCATCCCTTACACACCACCATGTGAGCAACACATTACTTTGGTCATCCATAAGCGCCTCGAGTGCTTGACCAAGAATCACTTTGTGATTCTGTGTCTGAACATCGTGGTTCGTTGTAAGAACCCTATATAACAGTTGGCATTCAAGTATAACCTTGCATGCCACACTTAACTTATAACAAAGGGCTGATGCATCTCTCCTGGATTTTGTGATCGCGTCAAACATCCTAGTACGGTTAATATATTTGTCATTCATTTCATTCCGGTCACTAAATTAGATAGGTACATGTAACCCTGAACGACGCACACTACAGATTTTGCATAACGTTTCACTTCTGATACATAAGCTTCGTCAGACCAAGGGTGAGTCAGGACAGGGAACATGCTTAAGTAGTAGTCAACCCACCACCATTGATTTGACCTTACCGCTAAACAGCCTATAGTACGCCTACAGTGTGTCACGTCTCGTGGGAAATTTCTTTGCAAGATCAGTGACATCAAGAGCAAGAGCGATGGACTATCCGAAATTGGCAACGCGGTGGGTTTAGAAATTAACGTTGGCAAATCGGAGGTAATGCGGAAGAATGTTCCGGAGCAACCATCAGTGTTCGTGGACGGTCAACCACTCAGTGAGGTTACAGATACAGTCTACCTTGGGAGCAAACTTTACTGTAGATGGTGACTGTGAAGATGAGGTCAGGAGAAGGATCGGGAAGGCGAACCAAGCATTCGGCATGCTGAAGTCCATTTGGAAATCCTCCGCTCTCAGCATTAACACGAAGATCAGACTCTTCAAGAGCAACGTTCTGAGTGTGTTGCTGTATGCATCGGAATGCTAAAAGACGACCGCTGCCATTGAGCGCAGAATGAACGTGTTTCAAACTAAGTGCTTGAGAAGGATTCTACGGATGTTTTGGCCACACACCATTTCGAATGTTGAGCTCCTGAGAAAAACTGGTCTGGAGGTGGTATCTACCGTAGTCAAAAGACGACGGTGGAGATGGTTCGGTTATGTCTGCAGGATGGATCCCAGTTCGCATACGAAGGTAGCCATTCACTGGCGTCCGCAAGGAAAACGAAAAAGGGGACGACCCAACGAAACTTGGCGCAGAACGTTGGAACGCGAACTACATACACAAGGATTCACGGTGCAGACGGCAACGGAAGCAGCGGCAGACCGGAACCACTGGCGTGAAGTTGTCTTCGCTTCATGTGTCAACCGGCACGGAGAGGACTGAGTGAGTGAGTGATGAATACACGATCGGTCCCAAGCATATTCCAATCGATTGCTGACGAACACTACACTTTCTATTCACGTTGAGCTGTCTGCAGATTAAGACCATTGCATGGAGTCTGTCGATTATTATTCACAAGTGATATGTTTTGATTCACACAGGATCTGGTCTCATGTGCAAAGCGCGGACGCCAAACCACGTGACCGGACAAGTCAGCTTTAATGCTTGGGACAATTTTACACCCAGGTTCACACGTTCAATCTCATCGTGGTTAAGATAGGATCACGTGTCAACAGAATGCAAAATTTTCTGTTGAACGGAGTTCACGGGGCACCGTAGTAATAACAGTCAAGGCAGCAACGTCACTCATGTCCTTAGCAAATTTAGTAGGGTCGCGTTTCGTATCAGCGCCTATGAATAGCTGTATATTATCAGGGCTTCGAGAGATTTCAACTCTCGAAACAGCGATGGATGCACAAATTTGAATAGATCTCGCAAGTGTCAGGTAGAGAGTTAGTTCACTAAACTAATTCTGGAACAACTCGCAACACTATCCACAGACTACGGTCAAGTCAAAAATGTGCACACGTTAAGATCAGACCGCTTTGGCAAATTCAAGTAGATACCACGATCGGTAATCAAAAACGATTACAAAATCTAAAATGACCCAGAAACAATCCATTGAGTGGAAAACCCTTGAAGAATGTCGCACTCGGTTGCAGGAAAGTAAACAATAAAAGGGATGCTTTATGGTAACGATAAAAAAAGTTTAAAAGACGGAACAAGTAGCTTGCGACAACAATTCAACATATACAATTGTACTGGGTCAACCAGGGATAGAATAGAAAAAAATAGGAAGCATAAAATAGACGAAAATGAAATCAAATTGCGGAAACCTAGTGAATGGAGAGAAAGCGAATTATCGAATAACATAACCCTAGTGTATGGTAGAATGGGTGTAATAAAAGACGGTCACGTTTGAAGAGCGTTCGATTTATTTGATAAACAGTCAATTGAAAAAAATTGTGGAACCTGCACCAATGATGATTAAATGCTCCACGCGAACCCGGTTTGTTGACAGTAAAACGTGAAAGTTGACGAATCAAGTGAGAGAAGACCACTAAATGCTTAATTTGATGATGGACAAAAGAAAACTGAGACCAGTAAAAAAGTCAAGTTGGTTACGGTGACGACCACGAATGTCGCCACAACGATCGAATACAAAAGCAGTCGGGAAAGGAACGTAGCAAAAATTATTCATACGCGTCATAGGGGTACACGGAAACTTGTTGATAGCGGGATCGCGAGCCAGAGCGTAGTTTGCACAAACGATTCGGTGCAGGTCCATTAAGATTGGAATTGCCTGGAACATGAAGAGGTGGGATGAGATGAGTACAAGAAACAAATTCAAAGATAATGGTTCGCATTACATCGAGTATTGAAACGGGCTCAAAAAGAAAAGTGCCACAAAGTTTGACAATATCTCGGTCCCAGATAGCAAACAAGTGAATTGATTCGTGGCACAGGACGGTGAAAGGGACATTTGATTGTGGATTAATACGGGTAACACGTAATGTGCACACATATGTGCAATCGTGCAGCTAATCACGTGCTAAACTGATTTGCCACCGGTAACGAGTTGTGTATGTGGAACCATGCTAGAGTCTCATTACCATTGCGATTTCCATTTCGCATAACTGTCCATGCCTGGGCAACCTGCCAGGATATCAGCCCACGTATAGTCTATGCAGAATGTTACCGGGATCAGACTTGTGATTTCATACAAATATATGCATGTGCTACACAAAAGATTGTTTCGTTTTCCCAGTCAACGTTGGCATTTGTCATGATTGAGCAACAACTCAGGGCAGCGGCGACATTAGCTTTTGTGACGGGTTTTGTTTACTTGTATGTACTGAAAACTGAAGGCTCAGAACAACGGAATTCCGACAACTCCGTTGCAGTGACGACCGCCGAATGTGAAAGACCTCGTACAAGCTTCACACCTTTATGGAACTGCATGCATGTAGAATTCATGCAACCAACAATACGCTAACAATCTCAATGATCAAAGCAGAGTCTACAGAAATTTGCCGTAACCCGCAACAGATCAGTGCGAGAATTTAGTTGTGTCGGATTTAATGATGCAATGGCACTTAGTAAGGGAAGCTTGTCCTTAAAAAGTGCAATTTATCAATATAGTGTCAGGTTACCAATTATTGATTACTGGAAGTACAAATTGACAAGCAACGAGTCTACATACTCTACCAATGTAGAGAAACTGACTGGCGGCACGGGAGACATCGAAAACGAGCATTGTGTGCCAAACCACGAATATAGAAATGACACAGACCAGGGAAGAGAATCAATCACAAACAAACGAGGCACGCACAATTTCGCATCAATCAACCAGACGAACTAAAAATCGAACAAGTAGCGTTTGCACACATGTGGAATGGTATTTCAGGCAGCGTTGTGAAAACGATCCACACTAAAATAACAAGTCATACGCGGGAACTGTGTGTGTGTAATCAAATGCAAACGGATAAAAATGTTGAGAGCGTAAAACGGTTCAAACAAATTGTGCCTGTGAGCCACTGTTGGATAAAGTTGGCACGACCTACGTATTGAATTACATGTGATCAAACACATGTAGATGGGGTTAAACACTTGATTATGAACGAAGATCCTAATTTACATGCATTTCCATCACAAATACACCGCCACCGATTTGAGCTGTTTGCAATCTTCAAAGCATGCGGTGCCTCTATAGCTAACGGTAGTGAGCTGCATGCGAATACACGCTGGAGTCTCACTACCATTTCTATTCCCCCCTCATATCTGTCTAGGCTTGGGCAACCTGACAGCATCTTAGGCCACGTGCAGTCTCTGACTGTGCGGCACTTTGCCTGGATCAGGCTTGTGCTTTCATACCATACCGTACCTCTATAGCTAATCTCGAATACATCTTTGAACCATATGTTGACCTATGTGATTGAACACGTTGGTATGGCCAACCTTATCCAACAAGCGCAAACCTTGTTTAACGTTTCTCCAGTGTTTCATGGCATGCGTATCCTGATCCTACTGACTCTACTAACAACACGAAACCGATCGTGGGGTGCGTGTGATGGAAATACATGTAAAATGAGTAACTTTATAAGCTGCTTACTTCCCGCGTTTTACAAAGACCACGTGTAAATGATAAACCTGTAAATATTTCTTGCGATTTATCATAAACCGACCTAGCAGTGAGGTGAGAAAATCTTCGTGTTGGAGTTTACCGGGCATCCACCTAAGCGACTAAGCTTTTCTCTATTTTCCATAAACATCTATGGTAAACATTCAAAACGTCCATGAATATTTATTACTGAACGAAATCGGAAGCATCCACACAATAATAATACGAGAGAGCAAAACGGTTTAGCAAGATGCACCAGAGCAATAAGAAAGCAAAAATGAAGGTTATCCCAGCTGTGAACGCGAATGGACAGACCACCAGGTGATTGACCTTAGCGGTGATTGTGATTTATGATCAAGAGGTGAGGTGATCAAGAGCACAAAGTGAAAAACGGATATTGGAGCAACCGTGAATTAGCAACAACAAGTTTCCGGTTGAGCAGAAGCAATAATGAAGCAGCACCTCAAAGCAAGGTGAACACGATACCTGTTACGAGTCCGAAGTTATGAGAGAATAGCCTGATACAAAAACAAGGCGATTTCAAGTATAAATGGATTTATAGAAAACACTGTAATCAAAGGACATGGAAAAATGTTCTTCATTTAGGCACATAAATAAGAAGCAGTCTACCGGCATTCGCTTGGCAGATGTGTGGAATATAAATGGATGCTATAAAAACCACACAGGTGTTATTAATATAAGTCTAGCTGAACAACAAGAGGTTTACCAGTACCAAGTATGACTAAGTGAGCCACGAAGATATGCAAACTACTGAACTAAGTTAAGGCACAGTACAGACGTTTGAAATAAAACATAACTCAGCATAAATCGGTCAGTCATGTAAACAAGAAAGAATGCTAGGAGGGCTTGAAAGCCTGGTGGTTTGCCGTTATTCCCATCCCGGCAACTGAATTTGAGGTGTTGAGTGAGCAATATTAATTTCAGTATGCATAACAATCAAAAGTATAAAATTCAGAAATCGGTAGCATCTAAGCTAATAAAGCCGAAATACAGCAATTTGACCAGTACCTTCAAAACCCGTAATATTACAGTGATTCTATAACAAACAACAAATAGGAGTGCTTGTTGTTGCAGTCAGCAGCCTCCTTCGGGATGTTCACAGCGTTTCACATGACTAAACAACCCGATTCGGGAGAAATAGAGTGTTTGCAGCGATAGGTATTATCGGGCTGATCGACTGTATGCGCATGCGTGATCAGCAATTAAGCAGGTTGGAGATGACGCTTTACATAGTCCCTCAAAAGTGAGCGGTCAGGAGCAAGTTCTTTTCAACTCGTGGGGTTAATGTCAACAACTTTCATATCTCTTTTGCAGAGGTCTTTGAAGCGCGCGCGTATGGTATGGTATGAAAGCACAAGCCTGATCCAGCCAAAGTGCCGCAGTCAGAGACTGCACGTGGGCTAAAATACTGTCAGGTTGCCCAGACCTAGGCAGATATGAGGAAGAAAAAAGAACACGAAATGGTAATGAAACTCCAGCTTGTTTCAGCATGCAGATCACTACCTCTGGCCAATCAACTTAGGACGGTGATAGCGGCACAGCACGAAGTACTGCACGATTGCATATCAGCGCGCGCGTATGCAATCACTAGGGACAAAAACTATACATGGTAGTCACAAGTGTTCGTCGAGTATAGATCTTATGTGCTGCAGAAGAAAAAAATGTCTATCCGGATCCGAGTAATTTAATTGAGCAAAGCTCAAACGTTGGAAAGCATAACACAGAGCAGCGGCGACTAAGAAACTAGGTGGATATGTGGGAACCCTACGACAGAAAGCAGCTCGCAATAAAGCACATCAGAGGAACCAAATAAAAAATATGACTATAAGTACAAAAATGAAAATATTTAAGTGAGAAGATAACAAAAATGGTCGCGCGTCGACTGGTGAAGAAGTATAACAACAGATAAAGTGATTGATACTTTGGGCAAATAATCAAGCCTACCTTTATGCTGACGCTTTTTGCTACGAGATTTCCTGCAAAAAGAAAGAGCGAAAAAGTCCGAAAAACGAAAGGATCGGGATAAGTGATTCAAATAGGGTGCAGCGAAATATGATTATGGTGGATGAATAAAGAATAGTGAAACTGTCGGGGATGTTGGTGAGATTCCGGAATGTCCATTTCACGCAGCACACCAAGTGAAAAGCAAATGAGGCATCAGCAACAACCATGCGCCGCGAATAGGAAAATCTCATTGAAACATGAAACCAAGTAAAACTAGTGAATAAATTATAAACAATAACCCTAGAGTAGCTAAGCTAATCAAAATGTGTTCGTTTTGGAAAGTCAAGAGCTTCCCGGATAGACAATGTCCTGAGAGGATGACAATTCGCACGAACAAATTGAACTGAACGATCAACAATTCAAACTGAGTGCAGTGAATGACGAAAACCACGAATGACCTGAAAACTGGAGCGATCAGATACGTGACAGATTAAAAAAAAACTGTCGTTTAGGACAATATGACGCGTCGCTTTGAGATGAAAGATTTCGCGAATCCATGAACCCGAGTATGAGTCTCAAGTATCTTTTCAATCAATTGACAAAACGTGCATTATTTAGACTCACTTTGAGCCCGGCGCGTAATCCGACGTGGGGCGTATGTAAAAGCCGTGATACGAAATGTAATCACTGTGAAAATAATAATGATATCGATTTGTTAACCAAATGTACAACAATGAACATGATGATTTGAAGGAAGCACAACGGAACGTGAAAAATGGAGGGGATATTAAACATGAAACTATATAGAACAATGCAGCGCTCGACGATCAAGAGCTGAAGTCAGGGCATGCATTCGGCCGAATGAGGTGTATAGAGATATCAGCACTGGTTTGCATTATCATGGTAGTATTGCGGTATGTAGGCCGGCATAATGCCAGGTAGCCCATGCCTAGACAAGAGAACAATTCGGGTTCTCGACCAAAGTCTAGCGCTAAAGAGGTAGGGGGTGAGGCCGTGTTCGTCTGACCTCAATCCATCGACCTTCCTGGTATGAAGGACACAAACCATCACACCAGTTTCATGATGATGGGTTTCGGAGCAAGGTAAATGGACAACAGAAAGAACCATGAACGATATGATTACTATGAGTTGGTATTCATAACTCGTCTTCGCCACTTGAGAGTCTATGATTCGAGCTTCCGTAAAAACGAGCCGATAAATAATTTCTGTGTTAAGTACCAGTTCTGTGAGGTCTGATGAAGCTCTAATCACATGAAGTGACCCTCTACTAAAACGGTGCCTTAACTGTGAAAGAAAAATAAAAGAAGCGAGTTATCGGTTGCAATTCATAACCGGTGACACGCTAAATACAAAAGAACTACTGTCGCCATTCACGGGAATCGACTGCCTGACAAGCATATGCAAGCTGTACGAGAATGTGCTCAAGGTGTACGCATAAAACACCATCATTGGCAATGAGCGAGCTGCAACAAAGATTTCGTGGCTGTCTCAATGTCCTTATTGTCCACGGTATCTTGGTTTGCGCAATCTGACAACCCCACAACGACCAAACATTGCTGTTTATGACGTCAGGCGTGAGATAGTAACCCGGAAGTTATTAAGCATAAGTTGATGGAAATATTATGAAGTTGCTCAGAGCATGGTAGAGTATGCATGTATGTATGTATGTATGAAATCGCAAGCCTGATCATGGGAAAAGTGCCGCAGAGCCAAGGACTGCATGTGGGATAAGATACTGTCAGGTTGCCCAGGCCTAGACAGATATGATGAAGAAAGAAGAACAGCATGGTAGAGTGATCATGAACTCTGACGGTGAGAAGCTAACGGTGGAAAAATATTTCAAGAATTAACGAACTCAAAGGCAACGTGCAGCAGAGGCTAATACACTGCATTTCAACTTGGCCACTCTCTTGTTACTGAGATTTACACACCGATTATAAAAAGCGATTATGATAGTTTGAATGTACGCCGTCTTACCCGCAGCGTAGATCACATGCACTAAATGCAATTACTAGCCAAGGTACAATAAACACGGCTCAATTACACAGTTTACCAGCAGTGCACAATGACTTCGTTGCCAAGTGTTCAATCCAGACACACGGGAAATTAACACGTGATACATCAAATAAACTTTCCTGTGATCGCGGCAAACAAAGGTAATGTGACATGGAAAGTGACAAAAACATGTGTGTGTGTGATTGCCGAACATGTCAACCCGGAGAATCGTGTGCGAAGGGTTTGCGCAATCGTACGTTCTCCATGTCTCGTCGAGGAGGACAGAGAGCATGAGTGTCCCATAATACAAATGTTGTGTAGACCTGACAGTATCTCAGCCCACGTGCAGTCTCTGACTGTGCGGAACTTTGCCTGGATCAGGCTTGTGCTTTCACACGCAAGTTACACACATGATCCACCCTTTTACACTTTGTTTCTCTTGGTACCGCTTGCACATTCTTGACGACATTAGAAACCCAGAAATGCTACCCGTTGAACGCTAACAAAAATCCTCGGTTCATGCCAGCCAACATGCTTCTTCGCAGTGTAAGGTACTTCGTTTGATACCACCCTATGAGGGAAGCTTGTATGAATACGATAAAATGAACGTCTATCTTATAACTGCATTGACGCAAAACACACGAATACCAGTGACGGGTACAACTTACGGTTCCTCATAATCCGAACTGTACTGCTCTGTTTTGCGGTACAAACCGGCAAGTTTGACGGCGAAAATAATGAACGGAATAAAAAGCAACAGCGTCAAACCGAGACCAGCCCATATGCCATTCTGAAAGCCAAAGCGGTTGATATAACTCATAATTGTGATAAATCGGGATAAAAACTGACGTGTGTAATAATGAAAATGAGACTGCAGTCGGTTGGTACATGCATGATAAAGCGAAAATTTGCAGTTGATTAGAAGATGGCAGCAATTGTTTTTAATTAGCAGAGGCGTTTACTCGAGGTGTATTTTGATTGCGCAAATAGTCTTGTTCGCACAATTTTCAATTCGCTGTTTCAGACTGAAAAATGGGTTGTATAACAGGTGAAATTGTGAAAACAGCTTATGGCAATACTGCAACAAGCTCACGCTTCCGATGAGGTGACTTTGCGTGGCTGTCTCCGCAACATCGCTTGAGTTAGTTGGCACCATCGGATACGTAACTACCCGTAATAGAATATTTGGTAGCAACACAGATATCGAAAAACAAGTTTACATGTATAGAAGCCACGCTAAACTCGGAATGGCGTCCATATAAGGGTGGTCATACCTTGACAGCTAGACTAACTTTGTTTGGGATACGTGAGGTTAAACTTCGCAGTGGCTTCTTACTCTCATTGATATGGTTCCGAATCATGTTCAGCGGAGCTCGTGTTGTAGTGTTTGATTAAAATTGTATGCTGCCAAGTTGAATGCCGAGACAATTTTGTTACGAAACATGACAGTGAAAGCCGGAAGTAAGGTGCCGTGCTGAAGATGTTCTATTCGTTCACAACACATAATTTAACGGTTTTTTTTATCAGAGCTGTAGACATCTCATCCGTGTGTTTATGCTCTTTCTTCTATAGGTACAGTGGCATCTTATGTCGCGTCTTTAATAATCTGTTTAAAATTTTATCGAGCCACGGTTACGTGGAAGTTCAGCACCGGGAACTTGTTAACGATGTAATGCTGTCAATCATATTGTTGAATGCGAATTAATATCATATGTGAATGCGGGTGCAGGCCTCCTTCAGTCGATGTAGACTATGAATGCATATCGCATGCACCTTATGATTTAATACGCTCTGTATAACCATACATTCCGATTCGGTAGATAAAATTGTCTCAATAACGTTCAGAGCGACATGCTACACCTGCCTATCACATGAATTCTGCTCAACAGAAAACATGACCATCACATGCGCTGCCCCAGGTCTGCCTCGAAAGTGAACAGCAAAAAGTTAGTATTTTCCATGCCATAAGGTTAAGGTCGCTCCTTTTGCAAACACTATTGTACAATAGGCGCGGATATCTCAGTATAAGATCAAAGCATGTGCACAACTAATACTTGCGCGTTAGGTTTGAACAGACCATTACTCGCGAAGGTGAACATAGGCTTGCATTTGTCAGCCATTCCTGAATGATTGCCTAACGTGAGTTCGGACACCAAGGAAAGGAAGAGCACCCACCTCGTCAACAAGTTATTAACTAAACTAGCCCAATGATCGCGTGATACATACCCACATCTGAGGTCTCAAGTGAAAGGCACAAATTACGGAAAAGTAAACAATTTCGTCTAGACTCGTGACAAATTTGTCGGATTAAAAGCTAAGATTGCGACATATTGTCGGCTGGTGAATATTGCGAAGAAATAACTTGGCTAGACGGGTTATGACATCCGGCAAATCGATTGTTTACAGCATCTCGTGATAAGTAACAAAATCGCTAAATGCACCGGCAAACGTTTTGTTAATCCATCAAAAAGGGCAAGTAAAATGTGGTAGCACGAAAAGTCATTATCGTGAGCAAAGATGGCACCGATGTTTCACTGGGGCATAAACATAAGGTCCTGATGGAATCGATTCATGAACAAACGCAGACGTAGTGAGAATAAATCATTAAACCGCGTTTGAAACAGGCATTCGATCAAGCTTTTTGAAAGAGTGAGATAGGAGCGAAATCGGTCTAAGTGAGTGAATCGACAGCGAGAAAATGAACTCGATCAGTTTGAGTTTGTCGAAATTAACTTGAATAAAAAACAAATGTATTCCATCGTTAGGTATATTCAGATACGTTAAAAGAGCAATATAAATATACGTATAAAATCACAAGCTTGATCCAGGTAAAGTGCTGTTGTCATAGACCGCAGATAGGCTGAGAAAATGTGTGCAACCGTAATACGATGAACCATCGGTGCTATTCATTTATGCACGATCGTTCAGTATTCATATATGTGACATTACAACATTGGAGTTACGCAAAGTGCCGCAGAGTCATAGACTGCAACTGGGCTGAGAGGTCATCAAGTTTCCTTGGCTTGGACGGATACATGAAAAAGTTTATATTATTGGATGTTCGCCAAGATGGCATAGTACATTACATACGTTTAGTAGATTACATTTTCAGTCTAACTTATCGCGAACCAAAAGGGCTTTAATCTTCACCCCCATTTACAACATATTCACTTGTGTGTCTATGTGGATTATCGTACAATTGTTGCGATTCTTGATTAGCATGTAGAACATGCGTTGCGTCGTTGAATACCGTGCCTCGAGAAACTTCCGTGTATGGCAAGTTCTACCGGTAACGAGAAATGGAAATTGATTCCAATCGAATTAACGACCTTCGCGATTTCTGTGTATTGATACCAGAGACTTGTGGTCATGTCTTTCACAGTCAATTGATGCTCGTGCAGTCGTGTGCCTAGACTCCTTCCTGTTCGACCGCAAGCGATTTTGTCATTTTCTGGGTATGGTATGCTTCGGTTTCGACATTTGGGTGCGAAGTGTATCTGTAGAGTTGCGTGCAGCATCAAACCCGAATATGGTTAATGACAGTGAGACTCCAGTGTGTTTTAGCACGCATTACAGAAGTACTACACGATAGCAGATCCGTCCATGTCCAAAGCTTACCACTTCAGCTTCATGGCGAAAAATGTGTAGTCCGCAATCATTAGTGTTCAGATAAGACCACCATGAAAGTCCCCAATGGTTGCATTAAACTGTTTGATGTGTGGAATGGTGGTAGTAGGCTATTCATGGATCCCTTAGAAGCTAACCGATCTGAAGGCGAGTGGGCAAATACAGAAGAATAAGTATCAATCTCAAAAAGTAAAACAATGGCTGGTGGTTCAACCTAGACAACATCAGCTAATCCATCCGTTCACATTTGATAAAATGAGACAAACGCAAGCAAAAACTTACTAGGGGCATTAAGAGCGTGACACAGACAGCATCCACACCTCCCTTGACAGCCAATCGCAAGGAGCGACAGGGGATATCCCTCCAGGTTGCGATCAAGGCCAGTTGCAATTCGCGGGAGAGCACAGGCTGGAAATTTTTCAACCCATATTCCATCGTCTGTGATTTGACGGAAAGAAAAAACTGCATGAGAGAAAAACGGCTGGAAAATACAGTTACATTGCCCAGTTGCTAGATTTCAGGACGAACACAGAGCGATTCGCAACGGCAATATTGATCGGAAGTACTGACACATTTCGGCGCAAAAAATAAAGCTAAAAAACAGCCAATCGAAGAGAATTGCTCGTGTTGCACATATATGAGCGTGGTGAATGAGGACTCATGGTTACTTAAGATTTCGTTTAGGTAAAACTAGCTAATAATTGGAGCCTAAAACACTGCCGACCTGCGATTCAACACCAGGAGTCGCATTGTAGCTACGAACATGCTCCTAAAAAAGCATACCGAAACAAGTTTTCAGTACCGCACATGACTTTGGTTGTTTTATCTCATAAACGGAAATCGGAATCCAAAATGGTGACATAAGCAAACGGACTCACAACGCGGACGATATTATCCAATTGGTTGTTAAAATCGGTTAACTGGCGGTCAACCTGCTGCCACAGAGTGCGAATGCTGTCAAGTTTCCGGTACAGTGGGTGGACCGATAAGCGGAGATCTTCAGCCTTTACAACAGTCTTCCTCAAGGCATTAACAGGTTCTTTCAATCGCTCCTGCAATAAAACGAAAAAAACATAGACGAGAAAGTTAAGTTAAACCAATGAATGAATGAGAAGACAATCAGGTGACGTACGAAAGCGTGCACACCAATTAAAAGATCACGCGATTATAGAGTCAAATAATAATGTTAGGCTGTCTGTGGTTATGCTTCTGAGTTTCGACGCATTAGTGGGAAACATTTCCGCAGTTCTGCTGTCTATATACACGATATACCAGTAAAGTAGCTGCTATAGTAACAAACAAAACTTCAGCATGAGCAACAAACGGATGGCCTAGCGTTTATGGCTGCTCCATTTAGACAGGTATTAGTTTCACCGACATGTCAGTGAAAGTAGTGAGGAGCCAGGAAAACGTTCACGTTTCACGTAGTTTATCGAACTTGAACATCCTTCCAAAGGATAATAAATACGCCTGTGATGAACAACAGCTATTTGTACCCGTCCATGGATAGTAATTTAGGGTGCAGTGTGAAATAATTCAAATTGTGTGAAACCTCGTGGCATGGTCTATTTGACTGCAAATGTGCTTCAGTGTATCCGACGAGGATATGTTCAAACGTTTATCGATCGCTAACCCGTGTATTAGGTCGGGGTTACTGAAGTAAACCACCACATAGGAACGCGTGAGGAAAATGGCTACAGCAAGAATTCGTCCAGGAGACGTCTTCACGAATGACTTCGACACGTTTGATTCAGAGTGGATTTATAAAGGTTTTATGTAGTTGTCTGATGAAATTCTTCATGTTGATTTTCTAGAGGTAGCACACACTCAAATTGTAAATCATCAACGACAGATGATTAGTATTATGTAGAGACTGTACACGCTATACACATAATATAGTGTGGTGAAAACATAGTGTTGAGGAATAAAACGACTTGTTCAACAATTGAAATTAAATAAAAAGCCCAACTCACAATTTGAAGCATTTCGACTTCAGAAAGGTACGACTCAATGTCTCCCACATATAGCAATGGTAAATTAGTCTGCAAAGATAGAATTGGATGAGAAAAATTAAATTTGGTCAACCGAAACCGATACTACTCAGGAAGAGCGAGAATATTCGTAATGTTGTATTACCACTTGCGCCGTTCAAGTGAGAGAATCGAGGTTGAAACATGGTCATATCCAAGGGCAACAAATTACACTGTCCTTTAAACACTATGTACACGGAGTGAAATGATGCCACATATACCGGATGTGCCCTCTTGCAGTAATTTGTGCTAAATTGAATGGCCAGAGGTAGTGGGCTGCATGCTGAAACAGGCTGGAGTCTCACTACCGCTTCCTGTTCTTTTTTCTTCCACATATCTGTCTGGCCTGTGTAACCTGACACGTCAGTCTCTGACTGTGCGGCGCTTTGCCTGGATCATGGTTTGTGCTTTCATACCATACCATACATATACCGGTTCGTGTTAATGAAACAGGAAATACGCATCGGCCTAACGGCTTCAATGAGGAAATGAAAAATTATTTGCGTGTCAACAGGAGGCAAGAGTTATTTTGATATTTTTATTCGTGTGGCTAACTCGACTGACCTCAGGTATCATGCCAGGAATGGAATGAAACCCCTTTATGGGAAGTCGGTAACAAAAACCGCTAAATCAAGTGTCGCGATTATATGGCATATGGATACTGCTACAATTTATGGTAACATGTCTGGTGGCATCCAGCGTAGCAGTCCCTTAACGGAAAAACTCTGGACGACCGATTACGAGCAACGGTTTCGCTTCAATTCCTGAGGCCATTCCCGTGAAATCATATACAAACGTGTCAACATAACGAAATTTTCGCATCAAAAATTACTTGTCGACTCACAACACTCATGCTAGTCTGTTCCAAAATCGAAATATCGCCAATAGTCAGTCTAAAAGATTGACCAGGTGCATCGATCAATTGACGGTGACAAATCGAACCGCAATTATAGCTGGATGCATTCTAGGTCGAACAAGTTGGATACCAGCAAAGCAATGCGCCGTGCATTCGAAAGATTACACCTGTTGTTCAAAGATGGTGCATAAGAACAGCTGGGTGGCTGATCCACTAAACTCGCGTGGTCGGATTTAACCCCTAACTGGTTCTGCACAGGTGGTGGTAAGTACTAATTTGGAAATTAGCTTGACGTACAAAACAAAGTTAGTTCATTGACAGTTAAATCGTTGTTTATTTCGAGACTGTGTGGACTCGTTTTGTCGATCTACGCCACGAGTCAGAAATAATCGATCAATGCAACCAGACAACTGTTACGAGAAGAAGAAAAATGTCGAACGCATAGCTTAGTTTACGACCGACTGCGAAACAAGTGTGCGCAAAAAGCACTCTTTGAAAATTAAACAAACCCACGCAATCGTATTAGAAGTGACTTTTCCTTTCTTGCGAAAAAAAGTTTGCAGATCACGAATGGAGGTCTACAAATGTGATTCGATTTCAAACTTGTAATTGGGGGCCGTGTGCTCCGAACCACAGAGATAGAACTGCTTTAAACTAAGTATCTTTCAGTATTAGATTAGTTTGGCAAGGGGCAAATGAATTCATGAAGATTAATAACGCTTCTTCTACAGAAAACCGAGTAGATCACAGAAGGCAAGTAACAGCAGAAACAATCGTATAAAAAGGGCGGTCCGTGTAATCCCATCACGAGTCTTCAACCCAAATTAAAACAATAACGGATAAACAAGATAGGATGAGAATCATTCGCGACAGTATATACGTATCGTCAGTTAAGACACCGACTTAAGCGAGCGTTTGGCTGCAATGTCATACAACAATTTGTGGGCCGGTCCAACTTCCGATCGAATTAAATTCCTCACAAAATTTTCCTAAACAGAGCACAAAACCAACCACTACTACAAGGCGTGTGCACGTAGAAGGAGGAATGAAAGTCGATTGGGACAAACAACAACAACAACATTTGATAAGACAAATGGAAGCGACACTGGCATGTGACTGGGAGATGATGAGTCACGAGAAGCTGCCATCTTTACGATACGCTGTGACCAAAGGTTCCACAAGACAGGGGACACAAATGTGGACCAGTAAACAAACAAAAAACGAAAGAGACGTGACACAATCAAACGGGTCAACAACGGTTGCAGGTGAACAGAGAAAGAGTAAACATGTTTTGCATCGAGCGCAAGAAAGCGACGAAGAGAAGGTACTGGAGCCTTGGTGATCGATTAGTCATACAGAATGGAGATGACAGGGCAAGCTAGCAGGTGAGTTGACAAAGAGGAAATATTCACAATGATATTTGTAAGGAAAAATGGGAATAGAATAATCTGGTCACCACGTGATTTTTAACGGTGCATCAATCACATTAGGATGAGGCGACAGTATTCATGAAAGAATTGCGGCAACTAACAAACAAACACCGTTGGTAATATTTAAAGTGTGACACGTAGACCGATGAAATTACGAACACAAGTAAGGTAGAATGGTGTTAACAGATACGAAACATGAAAATAATGTTTGTAATGAATCGGTTTGGTAACGTTTCGCTTCTGACACAGAAGCTTCGTCAGACCAAGGGTGTCGGTACGAACAGTGTTCAGGTTTAAATGGCATTCTCTTGACCAATCCTGAGTTCTCTAAGCTAGACAGGGGAAATCAAGATAATTGATCACACACCCTAATTGCTGTGTTAATCCCTAATTGTTTATTAATTGCAAAGGTCAGCGCCTGCTGACGCACTGCTTAATCAATCATTAGGTGTAATCATTAGGTGTTATTATTGTGCAATTAATAAACAATTAGGGATGAACACAGCAATTAGGAGGTGTGATCAATTATCTTGATCTCCCCTGTCTAGCTTAGAGAACTCAGGATTGGTCAAGAGAATGCCATTTAAACCTGAACACTGTTCGTACCGACACCCTTGGTCTGACGAAGCTTCTGTGTCAGAAGCGAAACGTTACCAAAAACTTACTATAACCGATTCATTGCAAACTTTATTTTCACGATTATGGACTCCCGATCGGTCTCGAATATTTTCAAATACTTTGCACATACGAAAGATTTTGGCTGAAGCGGCAGGCATCAGAGGTTATCTAGTACGATGGTTCACCGAAAACATCCGAAATTTCGAAAATGACCTCAACACATTTTATGGTGGAACGAAACGTGCTTCATCGACGATTGATCAATGTGACCTCAAATAGTTGATTCGATTCGGTTAAAAAGCAAGCTGCAAAGGCAGATTAAAACTGGGCTGAATTATCACAAGAAAGTCGTGCTGGAATATGAATGGAGAGCAGTTCACCCCGGTCGGCAACAACCATAATCATAGTGGGTTTGATTGCTAGCCGTCGTTCTGAGCAGACAAAACAAACAGTGACGATGAAGAGAATTAATGCAAACAAAAATAAGTCTAGGTAATGTGTTAGTAAAGATAAAGCGGATGAAACCCATAATGCAGCGTCATCACAGATGAGGCACAACGGATATGCATAAACCGATTAAAGAAAATTTCAATGGGTCAAGGTCGGTGTGTATTAAAACGCCGAGCATGAAAAAAGTTACCTGATTAATAGCGCTGGTGAAGTTGATTGTCTCCATGAACGATACTTGCTTCAATGTGTTTTTGCAATCGGTAACCGATTCCTTGAACACAGAGACCAAATCGACATTTTTGATCGTGTCCAGCAAGTCCCGTAAAATAACTTGCACCGACTACAAAAAACAAGAGACATGAAACATTCAACTAACTGGTCGCAACAATAAAAAAACATTTACATGGGAAATCAAATATATCCCATTTTCAAGTCTACAGATCCTGACACCAATATCGGTTTGTAAGAATCGTGAGTGGAAAACTGAAATAAAAAGGAATAAAATGCGAAACTGATGGTGGGGTATGAATGAAACTTCAACCTCAAATGAAAGAGCATGACATAAATTAGCAAAACACGCAATACAGAGATCCCGTAAAAAGATTCACAGCACTAAAACATTACTTTAAAGTCGAACGACAAAATAATCAGTGAACCGATGTAGTAGCGTGGAAAGCAACACTTTGGAACCGAGTACAGACAAAGATGAGCAATGTATGTATGAATGTATCTATGTATGTATTTATATATGAAGCATGAGCTTATCATATAGTCAGAGACTGGACGTGAGGTAATATACTGCCAAGTTGCCCATGGCCAGAAAGATATACTAGAAAAGGAAGATGTGTTTAGCGGGGACAGCATTCAAACGGGTATTATAAAAACTCTATTGATGAGCACAATAAGAAAGAAATTTAGTTTAAAATATACATCAAAGCTGTGCTCACCTCGTACAGAATGGGCATCGTAAAATTGATTCCACTGAAGGCATCGACAATCGGCTCGGTTTCACATCGCGTCAATATCGCATCGCTCAGACGAGCACGGGTTATATTCAATGCTAATTCAAGTGACTTGAAGTCGGTTGAAACGACACTCACAGGAGCGTTTGGATTTTCCTTTCGCTGCCGGGCAAATTCTTGCGCTAGAAGTTTGTGTTCCCGTTTCAATTTCTCATACACGTAACGTAACGATTCATGCAAGTAGTCGTCAAATTTTCTGGGGCCATCCGGCACGTGGCCAGTCAAATAACGGCACAACTCGGTTTGCACAGGGGCACCGATGAGAAACAGCGCGGTGCACACAATCATCAGAATGGTCGAGAATAAAAAGATAAAACCCACGGCGCTGTAAAGCAGATAGATGGTTTCAAGGCATTATAAACGACGAATATTAATTTGTCAACACACTAATGTTTTCTTTGCAAAGAAAACGTTGGAAGAGAAAACGATATGACGGGTCCCAGAGATAAAATAAGATACCGAACCGTTGAGTGGATTTAACAACGAAGTGTACCAGTGCTTACAGCTAACGAGGTTACAGTTATCGACCCCAAATCTGTTTAATTAAGCGGAAGGTAATTAAATGTAAGCAGACATCCATCACTTAAGACCACATCTTTAACGACGAGCTGAACTCGGAATATGAACTGGTGAAAGACGCTCTGATTCGACAATACGCAATCCAATGTATCTACTCGAAATAAATGAGCGATTGAGGTTGAATTGCTGCTCTAGAATGTCTGGGGAACTTGCTGGCATAATCATCCTGATAAAATTAAACTGAAACGCTAGGCCCATGACCAACTTTAAAACAACGACGATAAAATAACTCCGTGATATAATCGACAGGGATTAGAAAGCGACGGACATCTCCGATGAGACGCCTACCGCCACGAGTTATAAAAACCACGACTCCAGCTGGGAATAATCTAAAAATGCATGAAAAAGACCCTGAACACGATTCTAAGCTACATATTTAGAATCGGGTAAGCTCAGCAACGTCAACAAGCAGAGACCGCCTAAAAAACAGTCAGTAAATTTTTCGAGGCTGTCATCTATCTAAGCTAAGTCCAAGTCTAGCAACTCTATTGTGCGGTCATTCTGAATCAAGCGTGGAGTATTTGAAATGTGATTATTTACTGGTTAACTCAAAAGAGCTTTTAGAATTTACCGTCTTCTCAGATGAATGGAACCTACGGCACAAGCAAATTTGGCAATGATATACACAGAGCGTGAAGCGCTGACCCGGAGACAGTTTTATTCATTTACTACAGCACCGGTTTAGCAGCTGTAGTAAAACTGCTGAGATTGTTGCTATACAACCACCCTTGAGAATTAAAGGAGAATCTCTAAAGACGCTCAGAATTACACAATGTTGTAGAAGAAAATCGAAAAAACAAAAAACTCACGCCAATAACATATTCGCTCCGACCCCACGATTGCAGACACCAGCTTCTTCGTACGGTCGGTGACCACAAGTCCCGAAGCACAAGCCGAGAGTTGCCAAGATTAAGATGAGGACCGGCACACACAACACTGCAATGCCAGCGTAAAAGCAAAGTTCCAGAGTTCTGAAATAAAAAGTGCGTTTGAGTCACTCCCAAGATGTCGCACAATCCTGAGCATATTCTTCAAGATACCAGGTTGTCGCGAATGTCACATATCCCGGCTAACCATAATAAGTACAGAAGAATGGTTGGCACTAATTCCATGAACGGATTGAGAGTGATTAGAAAATCCACTGAAAAGGACTGATGTTAACGAATCAGGATATCCGCCTAAAGGGAGCGGCCTTCTGAGCAGTTAATGCCAAAAACTGGTCTAGATTATCACGGAAGATTTACAAGACACGACCGGACAAAGATATTCAGTAATGAAGAAATGTTCAGTGACGCTTTCATTAACTAGATAAATGAAACAACAACAAAAACTATCGTCCATTAAATTACTCAACCGAGATTAGGGGGAAGATTTACGATGTCATCTACGACTGACCTCAGTTAGTTGAGTTAATGAAATGTATATGAAGTCGGCAACTTTATCCCACGTTGGTGTTGGCCTCCTTCGGTCGATGTCGACCATGGATGTACATCACAATCGCATGAATGTTCATGTTCTACAGCTTTTGGAATGACTAAACAGTCCGATTAAGGAGGAACAATCTCTCCCGCAGCGCTGGCAACGAAACTCAGAACTCGGTTGTATTGCATCAGTTGCACGCCGGCGGCGTGATCTGCGTTCAGCAGCCAAGAGCTGTATTAAGTATGGACTATTCGTTTCTACAACGTATTTTACAGTAGATTGTGGTTGTCCATGCGGGTAGGACAAAGGACAGTTGATGATTTAATGTTACTCAGGCAAGCAAATAATTCAGTACTCCGTTGTATTTTTACATCATGTTTTAAAATGTGAAGTGACATTATCACATCTCGGCACGTTGAATGAATAAAGCACATCGGACCGAAAGAGGTAGCCCAATAAAAATGAACATGGATCAATACCATCGATTCGCAACCGCTGGTATCATTGCCAATGATATATGAACATTTCAGATTCTAGAGACCTTGTTGATCTTAAAAATACACTGAAGACACACTGGAACAAGGGTACCAATAAAGCAAATGGTCAACGGATACGTTTCTGCATGTCTGATGCACTGTGCTTTACAACAGCAAGACAATAAGCCGTTATATGTCAACGTCCGCTTTTTGCACTACATAAACTGGAGTAGCTGCGTTAAATAAACAGCATATGGCTGGTGAAACATAATAATCTCGATCCGTGAATATATATCTAATGTGTCTCAAGACATTACACTTAAGGAGTTCTCCATAGTGCGACCTTGTTAATTTTCTTTCCTAACCAACAAAGCAGTGCCACGTGATATAGCTTGAAGCAAGATGCCAAAAGGACTCACAAATGTTACGATAATCAGCAATTAATCAATAATTCATGTTACAAGAAATGGGGGAACAGTCACAATAGCTAACCTGTTGAACGCCTCTCTAGATTCCCGACTTTCTTCCGAATCAAGAACTGCGCGCGTGCGGCCAAGTATCTCATAAATTCTATTCAAATACACGCCGATATTTCTTGTCAATTTTTCGCGAGTTGTGGGTGAATAAGCCAAATCATTCCACGCAGCTAATTGCACAGTGAAAATGTTTACAAAGTGGTGTGAACATTAGAAATTGAGTAAAGAAAATATCGATAGTTAGTACAATATAACAAGTTCTGAGTTAAAACACGGGATCCGTGACGAACTATGTTGATATAATGGCCATAAAGCCTGGTAAACATGGATAGACTGCAGGCATGTATGATAAACAATGTGCATGAATATATTGGTCTAGATGGCATTGTCAACAACTGCGTTCTGTGGCTGAGAGTAAGGACAAACAATCAATGGTCGGGGTGCCTATTCACGTCTAAAAATTATTGTCGTGAAATGTAGAAAAATAACGCGAGAGGATTGTAGTCGGGATAAAGTTGAGCTATGTAAGGCTTAATTCTTACACACTCGAACCAAAGGCATTTAGGGACAATGGATAAATGCAAGTGTCTCATAGTCGCGGTTGCAATTGTGAATTGATTGATTGCCATTTTTCTTCTTCTTCGAGTATAGGTGAACCAGAGGCAGTCAAGCAACGCTAAGTCATATTCGCAACCACAGGAATGGCAAAACATGACCGCCACTCAATTTTTCCAGCATCACGAAATTTTTGTGAGACCGTAGGCTTCAAGAAATTTACTGCCAATTTTCAGTGAGCTGAACTAAAATATCGAAAGTTATAAAAGGGTCTGAAAATTAATTTTTAGAAGCTCAATCAGCACGTCAGGTTGAAAAGGCGCATAAACCGACATTCGTCTGGATGTGAAATCGTGTTATTCGCTATCGGTATGGTAAAACGGGTCGAACAGCTGGAATAATTTGATGCAAAGCAGACTCGATCGATGAAAACGCAATACTGGACAATCTAGGGAAGGGCAAGATCGATCGCAAGACGAATGCCCTCATGTGATTCGATGGCCATGATAGACATGCAGACTGATCAGCTGTGACCGTCATAGAATGACCTTTAGAAAAGCAGGATTTGGTCTTATGCAGTATGAACTTTGAGCGCGCAAACTATCTCCTGAAACAACTGAGAAGTTTTTAGATTTTTAATTCCATTTCAGGCAAAAAGGGCCGTGGAAACTAGTTTCGATGCCAAGTATTAAAAACTTTGTCACAAAGCCACTCAAAATTTGAAACGACAAACAATATGTTTTGTGATCATAATGACGAATGTTGACACAAAAGAACAACCGTCGAATTATTAGTCAAAAAATTTAAAACAAAACGGAGATTTGCAGGATGAAAATAAACCATCGGAAAACGACTCGCGCAGCTTAATGAATAGTTCGCACTTTACAATTTATGGCCCTAGCTTAGCTTGGCTATCGAAGCCCTGGGCATTTTGTTGTGGGTGTGTACGGTTTGAAACACTGCCGAAATCTACATAGAACAGCAAATCTGCCGCCAGTATAATCTTCTGAAGGACCAGCGCAATCTCAGACTGAGACTGCCTGTTGAACGCAGAATCTAGCGATCCCTACAATAAGGTGACACGGTACTATTTTGTAATGATAAAAATGCAGTTAAGCAGCGTTATTCAGCGGTAGATAAAGAAAAACTACAACGGAGCGCATCGTACAGTTACAAAAGATTCCATCAAATAGCAAGGACTCCGCACGTGAGTCTAACTCCGGTTGACCTAATAGGCAGCTACAGAATCAACTGAATAAAGCAAAAGGTAGCGTGTCGAATGGTTCGAAGCATTCAATTTTAAAATAATGGGCAGATCCGGATTAACGGCAAATATCAACAGACGAGCTATCTGAGGCGAGACCAAATGTAGCATGTTTGCACGTCTGCTTCAACGTTCTGACAAACGGAAGATGTGCCGCGTTTACATCCGTCGTGTTTACCATTATTTTTCAACGCAATTCTATTTGTTCCAGCGCCTATCAACCTCGATTTTACTAAAATTTAACGTTTCCGTGTCAGCAAATGACGCACTTTTAGATCATGCAAGCTGAACTTCCGCTATTCCAAACACAACGCAGAGCAGTTTTGGATTTTAAGCTGAGACCGGTAATTCGAGTATTCCAATACAATATTACCATTTCCCATTGATATTTTTCCTGAGTATAAATCAATTTAGTTTGCTGAAAATTCTTGTAAACGAATAAGGCCATGTTATTTTTCTTCCTCGTCGTTTTCCGATATGAGATTTCAAAAAAGACAAGTGGGTATCCAAAAGAACGATGCTCCAGCGTGTTCAGTGATAATTTCAAAGGCTGGTTTGAAAATAGGAAGAGCAGTTAGAGGAGAGAAAACAACAGTTTGAAGAGTAAGACTGGTAATATTATGCTTTCGCCTACCCGCACCGCTGTGTACTGCAGCTAAGAACTACCGGTTCATAGTGTGACAATTATTGTAAAATTGAATTGGTTAGGTCAGCACGAATTCCCGAATTCTTTGTTCTCTTTTATCAGCCAGAAAGGTTAAGCTTGCCATGACCAAGCAAGTCAGGTTTAGTCACACAGCTAAAGTAAGAAACGACTGATACAAGAACTGCCGAAACGACACATACAAAACAAACTAACCAAAAATTCGCACCAGAGAGAAGGATGAGTAAACTTACCCTCGAGACTTGAGTTGATTGATTTTTGCACAACGTAGTCTACACTGCTCAGCGTTTCGTTGAACTGATTGCAATGGAATAAAGGGAAATAATAATAATACAGCATTATACCAAATAATGAGAACCAGATAATAAAGATTACCCGAACAATGATAACGTCATAGATCAAAATAAATAACTCGTTGAAATTTTGATACAAAAGTACAGCTAAAACAAGAAGGAATGGAAAGATGCGTATTTGTATGCATTTTTATCACAAACAGCCCACAGCGGGTTTCGTGCTGTTTGCACTCATTAAGTGGGGACAGTAAGTTCACAATCCGCACGTCTTGAAAGAAGGTGTGAACTTGTAAGCCATTGATGGATAAAGGTGGCACGACCAAACCGTTCAATCAAAAACACACACACACATCTAGTTATTATGATTAAAAAAACGCCTTCCGAAACAGGATCAACCATCAAACGTTCAGACCAACGTTCTGTTCAAATTACTCAGTTTATTTACTCAATCAAGGCAAACGGTAAAATGGTGAAACACAGCGAGCATGACGCTCGAATTTCAATCAAACAATCCAAATCCACGACCTGCTCGGTTGCATATGTGGGAAATGTGCCTCGCCAAGATTCGCATCGTACCCCGGCTTCATATATGTACCAACAATGATTGGAAAGATAATCAAGACAGTTTAGCATCGTATCCATTGGGTTAAATCATATTACCCATAATCCTTCGAAGTTAAAGCAATCACAAACAATAGGCTAGAACCGCTACAATGCAACTTAGAGCGGAGATATATTATGGTATGAAAGCACAAGCCTGATCCAAGCAAAGTGCCGCACAGTCAGACACTGCACGTTGGCTAAGATACTGTCAGGTTGCCCAAGCCTATACAGATATGATGGGGGAAGAGAAATGCTAGTGAGACTCCAGCGTATTTCAGCATGAAGCTCACTACCGTTGGCCAATCAATATAGCACGATGTTAGCCGCACAGCACAGAAATGCTGCATGATTGCAGATCCGTGCATATATATATTAGGTCGAACCGAGCTGAATGGATCTATATATAGCATTGAAGAATTTGAACGCGATAAAATTTCAAACCTTTATATAAAATAAGTGAGCATAGCTTGCACAGTACAGCATGTGACTACCACTTAAACCGAGTAGCATGATTTTGGTTGCGTCGCATGCAAAATCAAATTCACGTACGAACACCTCTCAATGTGAGCGCAAGCCATTTTCATCAACATCGGTTTGCAATGCACCCATCAACTGTCAGATCAGCACTAAAGGATGTCTGAACTAGCGAAAGATCATCGTGTCTTCGGTTTTAAATGCAAGCTTGGCAAACCGTGTGCTAATTTCAAGCGATTCCTGAATCGGGGACATGCCGAATCGAAAGCATCGATCCGCTAAGTTGACAGGAAAGCAAATTGCACAAGTGTGAACTAGACGTTCGGGTAACATTTATGAACTACTTGGTGTCTAGACGGAAATAGGTTCTCAGGTCGCCGCAGCGAGGCAGATTCAAAGCCAATTGTAATACTGCATCAAACCAGAGTCACGCTAAAAAATAGTTTTTAAAGGGGCATACCCCGAGACTTCGTTTGTTTGAATACACTAATTGAACAAAGTATGTATTTATTGATGGAGACTTGTTGAACATTATTTTACGATTAAAATACGACAAACAAGTCAGGCATAAGTACTCTTGAATAAATTCCAAAAGTGATCTACAGAGTCCTTTCAAGCAGAACCTGTGAGAGCTGTTACCAGCTGTTCACTTAATGAGACAGAACAACAATGCTGAATCGTTATACACGATTATATGTCTTCCAATTCGCCACAAAACCGGCCCTTGGAAGTTAGAACTGATATTAAACAAATACACGGAAAGCATAAAACTTCCTCTCAAGTTTTTAACTTAACATCATTGAGAATTATACGATCAGAGAGCAACAGCACGAGTGGCTCGAAAGTAAACGCATTACAAGTCTTTTTGAAAGCTCCTGTTAACGGTTATCAAACAAAACATCCCAAAGTACGTGGGTAAGTCGTTAGTACGTTACACTAGCACCGTTGCAAGGATGTGCAACTGTCCAGTACAGCAGCTAACACCGTGCTAAATTAATTTGACACTAGTACTGAGCTGCATGGTGAAACACGCTGGAGTCTCACTGCTATTTCCCCTTTTTTATACTGTCTAGGCCTCGGCAACTTGACAGCATCTTAGCCTTCGTGCAGTCTATGACTATGCGGCATTTTGAATGGAGCAGGCTTGTGATTTCACACATAGATACATACACATAGCAGCACATTATAGGGACCCCATTAAATTAGATGAACATCTTTCATCATTATCATCATCATCCTCATCTATCACTCAATCGAAAACGTCATTATTTCGGAGATCCGTCAGTACGTTCGCTTTAATATATATATATATTATATATATATATATATATATATATATATATTATATATATATATATGTGTGTGTGTGTGTGTGTTAAAAGGTTGTCGTCTCTGAGCAATTTAGGAGACATTCATCTCGTTGATATTTTGCTTGTTATATTTTGTTGTTAATTTGTTCCAAATGGTTATCTTCTTCTACGGCTACACCATTAGGCGACAAAAAAGGAAAATCGCTCACTTTATTCAACTCATCAAGGTGTTTTCCGAATGTTTGTATATTGTCCAGAAGTTGTTCCAGTTGATCGAATTCAAACTGTCAAAGGAGAAGAAACTTGTGATCAATCCACGGTGAACATATCATAGATCACAATTATACATGATTACAAAATAGCCGGAGAATTGGATGTGCTGTATGTATGAAATAACGAGACTGATTCTAGGCGAAGTGCAACCACGTCACAGATGGGCCAAGACGCTGGGAAAATGTTTTGCCGATTTGCGTCAAATTTCTTGTTAAAGCGTAACAAGATTAGGAGATTAATCGCGCCATCTGAAAGCTTATTCCAAAGGCTAACGGTGTGATCTAGACAAAGTACCGCACAGTCAGAGACCGCATATGGTCTAAGATGCTGTCAGGTTGCAGCTCACCATTGCAACATAACTATTGAGCTGTAATTGAGTGGCACTCAACGAATCAGCTTAATGACCAATACCAATCCACCGTAAAGGGTAGCAGAGGAACCACAGTGTAGAAATAATCTTCTCTTGAAGCAAGACATTTTGTGAATGAGGTGAAAACTTCGGGCATACGGTAAATGAGAACTAAATGATTTTGATGCGAATAAAAGAGATTGAACGTAGTCTCTATTACCTGTGACAAAAAATGTCAATGTGGGAACCCCGTGGTAAAATGAGGAAGCACGCAAACGCGATTTATAAGTAGTAGGATGAAATTTATGGCCAAGCGAAGAAACCTCAAGATCGCTATTTAGATTGCAACATTAATACATTCTGACACCGTCTCTCGCCGTCGGTGGAGTCTGGAAATCGCAAAACACTTCACGGTCGACTCTTCGAGCGACTAAAAGTTGGTTTGAATGCCACCTTTAAAGACAAAATGCAGGACGAACTGCTTCCGCTTCCCTTCTTTATTATAATTAGTTGAGTTAAGTATATCAGTTAATAACTCAAGAACTCCTCAAACTCTACCACCAGAGATAACTGTGTTAGCACACAGCTGCAGTTACCCCGAGAACTGCAGTGTCTCGATTGAGTGCGAAATTTCGAGTGTTGCGCTAGATTAAAAACGAGAAAGAACCCGTTGAATTTATAAAACCTAGCACGGATACATTGTTAGCTTCACTGCACTACTGCACAGGCAGCAAAGTTCTAATTTAATCAGCTGAGATAACACATTTCGCGCAAACGAACCTACACTATGAAGACACTGTTAGTTCGGAGGATGTAAAGAACACAAATATTGGCCGCACGAGCGAAAATGCCACAGTTAGCTGAATCGATAAACACTGAAAAACAATCTCATGCGACGACGGCCTTCATTGAACGAAGTGAGAACACGTTGTTTTTGTTTTTCTAGGCTTGAAACAACAACGACCAAACGAATCATGTTCCGTGTGATTTTACCTGAAAAACCTTCAAGGCACGATGTGGGTCGCTGATGGAATAATATAACTGCGTACTTGATGAGGATCCTGATCCTAGCGTCCCTACGTGATGAGTGCAAACAGCACGAAACCGGTCGGGGGGTGTGCGTATGTGACGGAAATGCATGTAAATGAGCTCTTTTGTTAAAAAGACTTGAATTAACTAATATTTAACCTTTAGGTGGTTACGTCCTGATCCAGTATTAAGTGAGAAAATGGGGCGACGGAAATCTGATTTCTCGAACATTCTGTGATGATGGGTAGTGTTAAATGAGATTACTAGATAAAGTAACGACGGACAACCTCAATATTAAACGAACGCAGTTGAGAGATTTAAAACATCAGCAATCTCATCAATGCTCTGTAGATATTTCTTGTGTCGTTTGTGAAATCGGTTTGTTGCACCCTGGTCAATCAATCATTTAAAAGAAAATTTTGAAAATCATTCTTGAGCAACTACCATCTACGCTTTGGTTTGAAGCGGAAGTTTTGTTCAATATGACATAAAAGTTCGCTCAAAGGTCAAAACCCAGCAAAGTCGTTGCAACTTAGTACCCTTTAGCTCCATTGTATCACCCATGGCGAAGATAGTCGACTTATGAGAGCGAAACCTCAAATGTTCTTTAATCTACAGCTAGTACCGCTTTCCAACTATCTTCAGTGATAACAGCTAAATACAGAAGCCAAACTGCACTGGTTAGGTCTGTAAAAAATATAACAGGGCATCGGGTTCGAAATAGTTTTTAACCAACGGCATCTAGACAGGTGTGCAAAAGGCGTGTGGCTTTGTAGACATCGGAGAGTACTGATTGGTAACCAGGTTATTTGGTAAGGTTCGTTTTATAAGACGGAGCCCTCGCGATCCGACATCGCAAAGGTTGATTACAGTAAAAACGGCCTCAAAGTGTGTTAGCGGCGTTCTCGCGGCAAGCGGCTTATCAATGTGTTCGTGTAATCTTGCAAGCTTGTCATCAAGAAAGCATATTAGAGGTCGCAATACAACTGTAATGCTGATGCTGCTCTGCTCATTCACGGTACTAAATTGCTATTTGCATGTGTCAGGTCGCGCAGCATGTTATTGGTAACCATTGTTTTGTCGTAATTATAAGACACACAAGCAGATATTGATGTAATGCTATCGGGGACAACAATGCTTGTGAAAACAGGCTAGAAGCGAGAACTGATCGACAGACAAAGTGGTGAGAAAGCCAAGACTTACATCATCCACGTGATATTGTACGTCCAAGTGGGTCTGCGTTTTTTGCATTACTTCTCTGCATTCCAAATGCTTTTCAAAGGAGCAATCCGAGTCGATGGTGTCAACAATTGTCTTCCGGATGGATGGTAAGAGATCAACAAGGTCAGTGATGGAGTCGTTGAAGCTCATTAACAAATTGTAATTTTTCGATCCAGTGGTGAACTGACCCGTAACTAAAGTAGAAAAAAGAACAAAAGTAACAGGCTATGCGTCGATTGCTACTGCGCAGTGTCCTATCTGGTCCACGCTTGTGACAGCACACGCAATGTGAGCCTATGCCGAAGGAAACGGGGCGTCACGTGCTACCTTCAGTTAGGTGTTCACCGAGGTTTAAAACGGAGGTATCTAGTAGTTGCGTATCAGACAGTGTGCATCTGTGTCGAGGCATCTAATTTAATGTGAGCAATCAATGCGGCTAGATGAACGAAAGATCACGAGTGAATAGTGGAGATAGAAATCTTCGCGAATAATTGGAACGATAAATAATAATCAAACACACCATGAAGCGTCGTGGGTGTGTAGCAAGACGTGTGAAACAACTTGTGGTACAACAATTAGCAGAATACCCAGATCAAATATCAATTTCAGGAAAAATAAAGACGCGGGTATTTCGTAGTTTCACAGCATACACACGGTTCCAGAACCGCGGATTGACCACGATGGCGGTCAATCATGTCGACGAGAGGAATATTTATCATGGTTTTCCTCTACATTGAAAATCATTCTAGTCGCCAATACCGTTAGACCGTAGGAATTTAAGCGTTAAACAAAGGTCACATTAGGAAGCGGTGAATTGGCATACAAAAGTACATCGCTTAGTTGAACAATCTTGTATTGAATAACGTCTTCCTCTGAGTCAAGCGGGTATCTATATTATAATGAACGGATGCGTTACGTGTACTACGATGCCGATTAGCCGGAGCTAGTGAGACATCAGGTCTGGAAGACCTAGAGATACCTAAGTTGTACATTATTTTATACAGTCCAGTGCAACAAGATCTTCTGGATTGTTGCTTTATGGAATCATTTTTTTTAATTTGAGTGACAGGTATCACAGATGTAAAAGATGAGCGGCGGTATGAATCACTACCGTTAGTATCAAACGCATACCCAAATATCAACCGCTCGCATTGCAATTTCTTATCGAATCCAAATCTCCCACTTCTTTCGCAGTGCCCACTCAATCTGTAGAAGTCATACACGTGTTCAAATAGAGTACAACACATTGAGGTAGTTGTTAAATAGTTGTAGAGCGGGAAGACAACGCTGTACTAGACTGATTGCCGTCGACATTCGGTTGCATGCGAGCAAAGGGTGAAATCTGTCCTCGCATCATTACAGATAAAGCGCAGTTCATGATGGTGCGGCACATTGCCTGCCATCATGGTAGAGTTTACAGTCATGAACTGAACACGCAAACGCCCTAAACTTACGAAATGATGCCAAATGATGAATGTGTTGAGAACGAGTAGAATTAGAGAATAGTTTGGGTGGAAAAATAGATCGAGGCGAAACGTATGAGGATCAAATATATAGAAACAGAAAAACTTGCCATTTTTCAATTGTTCGATAGAGCCTAGAATGAGATCCGCACTAGACTGAGCGTAAAATTCTTGTTTAAGTTCGGCCAATCCATCTGATTAATGTAGAAAACACATATTATATGGTAGCAGTATGGTATGGTACGAAAGAACAAGCCTGATCAATGCAAACTGCCGCACAGTCAGCGACCGCACGTGGGCCGAGATACTGTCAGGTCGCCCAGGCCTAGATAGATATGACAAAAGAAATAGAAAGAAAATAGAAACGGTAGTGAGACTCCAGCGTGTTTCAGCATGCAGATCACTACCGGTGGCCAATCAATTTAGCACGGTTAGCCGCAGAGCACAGAAATACAGCACAATTGCACATCCGTGCACATAAGGTAGTAGTGAACAAATATAATTCTTATTGAATGCACACTAAAATATATGGTACATATCGTACAACGAATATTCGGACGCAAGTTAACAATAACATTATTATCACCAACAGTAGCAAGTTCCGAGTGTTTAACTGCCATACCAGCATGAAATAGTAAAATTATGAGGAAGGATGAGACCTAAAAAGCAACCGAACCTATAGACGATTAGACACACTGGGATGAGGCACCTACATCTCGAATCAAACGTGCATTCAAACAAGTGTTGTGAACGAGCACAGCGACGGTTTCCATAACACAACAAGCTTTCCTCGACATATCACTTGACAACAAACAAGATTAATCAAACACCCTGGGAAGATATCTACAACAATACCGCCACTGAACACGATTTTGAGCGAATTCTGGTCTCGTGGACCCCAATTTTGGAGACGGGTGACAGCAACTGCAATTAGTTTAACAGTCACAGCTTACATCTGTTTGAGCTAGGTCAGAGTTTGGCTACCCGAACAACAACGCCATTCCGAGATAGTTAACAGTGGGGGTGACAATCAAAGGCGATAAAATAAACAAGTGAACAAGTGTTTGCAAAATCAGCAATCAATCAATATAAGATAGACACAGTTGGAGGTATTGTCCAAATGGCCGAAACTTACTTTTGACGGTTGTGGTGAAGTGTAATTTACGATCCTCCAAGTTTACGGAAGAAGAATTGGTAGCAGCCTGCAATCAGAGTAACAATGTCTCGATATTCGAAAAACATTTGGCAGAAGCAAGTTAAAATAAAAGTTGCCTACCTTAAAAATTTCCCTCAGCGAAGCTTCAGTACGTATCAAACTGTAATTTATCTGAGGAATCGCACCAACGCGATCGTTATGATTGACCATAGCTTCATGGAGCAATGAGTGGTTTATGAATGCCAATACGATAGCGATTCTGAATGGAAGGATAGAAAATAGAAACGATAAACGAATGACAGGATAACACAATTCTAAACATTGAAAAATAGTTCAAGAATTAACAGAAAAGCCAGGACGAGATATTAACTCACAGTTGAACGGTGATTATGACAACAGTGAAAATTGTGTACACAACTCGTCTGCAGGGATCTTTCTTGGCATCCATCAGCTGGATGCGGCCACCGCATCTACCGCAGATTCGCGCACAGCAGAAGACTAGGCCAACCAAGGGTAATAAAACCATGAAAGAGATCCCAACAACGAGACATACAATGAAGCCCGTGTAGGCTATGATCACCTGATGGGAAAAATAGAAAGATTTTGGAGAAACTCGGAGAAAATAAATGGAATTTACACGAGACATCGTTTGAAATACTTGAAATTTCAATGTTGCAAAGATGACAGATATTAGCTAATATAATCAACGACACGAATGCGTTGATGTAAACATGAAAGCATAATTAAGAGAAAGGAAAATTTTTCTCGATTTCAGAGTCCAAGAGATGATATACAATCGGGAAACCCGAAAAATATGAGCGATAATACCAACAGAGTTGCAGAAATTACCCATTTTGCACACACACAAGTTAAGTTGTAAAATTGAATGGGATTTATGATGCGCGACAAGTGTTGATTTATTAATCTTTTCAGTAAAGCTATCTCCTATCTGTCTTAAATGCGTATAATCAATCAGGTAGCATAACGTCAGTGTAAACTCAATGGTAAGTGTCATTATTCCTCAAGTTTAACCGTATTGGAACGGAGGGTGATAAACTGGAAGTTAGTCCATTTAATAGGATTTTCAAGACATTGACATTTCCAATGAGTTTTATGTTTCCAATAGTAAACTACGCTTTCATCATAGTATGAAACACGAAATGAGACACAGAACAACATCATTCATTTAATAACCGGAGATGCTGAAGCTGATACGCAGTAAACCATGCAACTATCGATTTCGCCCGAAAAGACGAGTAGACAAACTAAAACTAAGGCAATAGAGACGATGTAAGCATCATTGCTCTTTCACGAGACCAACGTAAGTCACCATTTGGTTGACTTTCATTGGTATACAAAGAATTTGGGCAGACAATCAGCGTGAACAAGATTAAAGTTCTGGCCAAGGAACAACATCGCCTTCCATCATCACTGTTAAAAACTGTCAACTTGAACAAGTAGATAGTAAATGAGTTACTATATGGCAGCGAAAATTAGACCATCCGTACAAGACGAATAGAAGCAGAATGATTTTCTTTCTGTAGCATCATAAGCATATTAACAAATGTAGAAGTGCTAAAGCATATTCACTCCACTACGAGAGCGTATAATACGCTCTTTAGTCATATATATATATATATATATATATATATATATATATATATTACACTTGCTTGGCGAAAAGAATACCCCATACTTAGATGCCTCTATTGCTTGTAGCTGGTGCGACCCGTCTACAAGAGTGGGAGCCACAAGATCAGAATTTGAAGTGGCTAATTACACTTAACGATATTCCTGAAAATCGTGTTCAGTGGTGGTCTTGTTTTAGTTGACATTTTGGAGTGTTTGTTTGATCTCGTATGTTGTCAAATGCAGTCGCTTGGAAAGCTTCTTATGTTGCCTAACATTTAAAGGTCAAAACTATCACATTGATGTCGCTTTACGTGTTCACAACACTTGATTGAATGCGTGTTTGACTCGACGTGTAGACACCTTATCCCAGTGTGCTTAGTATTTTATATGTTCGGTAGCACTTCGAATCCCACCGTTCCCAACATTTAAGAATTTTAGCGTACCATAGATGTATGGCAGCACCCGGTAATTGTTAGCGGTGTAATGCAGTGCATTATGATGATGATGCGGTGCAATGATGTTTGTAAATTTGATACGAAGGCTCGAGACATTAACCATGCGAACCGAGAACGAGCATGTTCGACTTTTGGCTTCTAGAAAGAGTTTGCGCCGACAACATGCAAACTTTGCCGATCATTAGAGTACTGCTTATGGAAGCAATTGCAACTCAAAAATTCGATGGAATATCCCGTTTTTAAGGTGTAAATGATAAAATAAACACGAAACTTTGGTTGTTATTTATGTTCGAGATCGACCGACGAAGGCCACATGTGTGTGCAAAATCGCAGACAACTAACGTCCAACACAATATTGAAGTACACAAATTGAAAATAGAAGATACTGTGTTCATTAACATATCATTGTTTCGATTTTGCTTATCTAACTAGCCAACCAATAAGTGATAACTTTTCGAGCTATGCTTCCACTCCAGTTGCAGAACAAAGGCCACATTCTCGATATATAAAAGGTGGCGAATATAGTGCCCGACATAGCAAGTTTGATGACTACGGTGTGTTCAATACAACGTAAATAACTTTCAGAACTACTTGTAACTTTGGTACGATAAATAAAGTGTGATATATGACATAAGACATTTAATGGAAGTGGAAGGAAGCGCCAGGGTAATTACGAATCATATTCAAGAAACGAAATGAAAGTTAAAATCACAAGCCGAGAATCAGGCTGTATATGATCTGAGATTTAATCAGAGTATTAGGTTCTAGAAATACGTCAGTGATAATAGAAATAAATTTGAAACGTGACATCGCATGCCTCTCGTTAAAAGTGGTAACCGATTTAACAACGATCCGCATTTGCATGAATTTTCATCACACCCCACGACCGGTTTCGTGCTGTTTGCACCCATTAGGCACAGATAGTAGGATCAGAATCTGAATGACTGGTAAAACGGTAAACAAGGTTTGCGCTTGTATATCACTATTAGATGAGGTTGATAAGACAAATCGGTTCAATCACATGTGTTAACATGTGATTTAACAAAGCTATAGAAACTCCACACAATTGCGTAGCCATGCGCCGTACGTGCAGTAACTATAATTAAATATTCCTTCCAACAACGAAGTATATAATAAATGAATTGATATTGATAATTTTGAAAACTAACATATACTGAAACCACATTTAAATGCAATGAAAATATTGCTTTACAAAAATTGATCGGTAACGCATAATTTGTGAAATTTATCACACAGTTTCAAGTATTGACGTGAAAATAACGAGAATTTCATTAGACAAGTTGCAATCTTAGATTGCAGGAAAGGTGTGGTAATGTCAAGCATTTGGGTCTAGCGGTATATTCTGAGTGATTAGAACTTATAAAAGGCTGGAAATAAAACTGCAATACATCGCAAAATAATCATAATATTTGGACCTAGAATCGCACAATGTTTATTTGAGTCAAGATCATAGCAAACAATAGTGCAGGCAGCACAAATATCTGCGAGTTATTAAATGGGTCGAATGAAATACAGCAAAAAATTTTGAGAGCAGCATTCATATGAAGCAACCACATGAGCCTGAGCACGTAAATAATAGTAGTATTACTACGTAGACAAATTGGGAACTTTAGTAGATTTTTTGGAAAACACGAGTAACAATCTTTACGAAGGGGAAAACTGAAGACTTACTGGTTGAATATACCGGAATGGAACGCGATTGCCATTCAAGCCTAAGGAATAAATAAAAAAAGCGCTTACTCATTATTTCTGCGTAATGTTCTAGCCATGCAGATGGAGATTGTAGACCACGTATTAAATCGAGAAAAGAATTTGCGCTCGAATATCCAAATGAAACACTTTCTCTTAGCTGCAAAATCGTTTTAACGTCTAATTGACTAGAATCTTCATTAACTGATGCGACAATTGTGCACGCGATTGACAGTAGTAATAGATATGTTAACTTCATGATTTCAAACGGGAAATTCGGTGAAATTCACACCACGCGCTTAAAACCCAAGGAAAGTCTATTTCAACATCCAATAAATTAAAACTCAAATTTTTTATTAACTTAGGAAGGTTCAGATGGGTTCAGTTGGCATGGGTCTGTGAATGTATGATAAGACAAACAAGCGTCCGGAACTTCTGTCGTTAGTTCAACTTCAAGTTCTTCTTCTCCAGAATCGAAAGAAAACTCTGGAACGACTGCTGAAAAAAAAGGTAGAAGATTTTTTCTTTACAACCAGTCAGCTAACATCTGATCAGCATGGTTTTACGCAAAGACGTTCATGCGCATCCAATCTCATTGCTGATCGCGAGCACTGCAGAATTTGATCTGTGTCATCCGGTATTCGCTGACTTTGTCGACTTCAGTTAGGCTTTTGACCGTGTTTCATTCAAACGTTTATTGCTGAAGCTCCGTGCTCTTCGTATGAAAAGACCTGTTCTAAATAGGATTCAAGACTTTCTTATTGTCCGTTATACACAGTTAGAGGTTAACGGAGTTAAATGTCAGACTACATGTCTAAATTCTGTGGTCCCGCAGGGATCTGTTCTCGGACCGTTACTTTTCACAGTATATGTCAATGACCCCCCGGTTCAATAAATCTGAATTGTCTACTTTTGCCGATGATCTGAAAGTTTGCGGTAGAGAAAGCTCTTCTGTTGAGAGTACAGTTTTCCTGAACGAATTGGACAAATGGCTGGATTGGACGGTAAAATGACAGCTTCTTGTAAACCGACCTAAATGCGCAGTAATGATTTTGGAGCGATTGTGTACACAATTCGTACGGTTAACACGTTCTTGTTCCCGGATATATGGACCGTTAGGTAAGGGTTCTATTTACCAGCACAGTGAGAGGTCATAGATTCAGGAAACAATGCAAAATTATGCGTGAACAATGTATTATGTATGAAATCACTAGCTCAATCGAGGAACGTGCAACACAATCATAGATAATACGTGAGCTTAGATGCTGTCAGGTTGCTCAGGATTTGACTGATATGAGAAGAAAAATGGAACAATTCGTATTTGTGTTTTTTGTTTCGTTATTTTAAATTTTTTCATTAAAAATGTTTGGAAATATGGTAGGCCATTTAGCGTCTGATACGGTCTTGGATTTTAACATGTTGGGAAGGTCTATTGAACCATCTGGAAGCTTACTCCATTGGTTGACTACAAAATTACTGAAAAATTGCTCACGTACTAGCATCATGGGTCTACTCTTAATAAGTTTCATTGAATAACCCCTTGTAGCTGTTTCAGGGGAAAGTTTCAGTAATTCAGTAATATTATCACCCGTGAGACCATTTAGAATAAGTCTACTTCTCGCAGCTGCCGTCTGTTTAGGTATAACAGATCGAGGTCCATGATTCTTGTCTTATAGGTTTTACTTGCCTGACCATGAACCATCGTATTCGCAAGGCTCTGTAACCTTTCAAACATGCGATATCCTTTTTTAACTACGGTGCGCATAATTGAACATAGTAAGTGAGGCCGCACTACATTTAATAATAATAATAATAATAATAATGTATATTCTTGGATACACCAAGTCATGCCATGCATGATCATTTGTTTTCATGAATAAGTACATCAAATAAAACGGTAATTATACAAATGTTAAGGTCAAACATAAATAATTTTTTGTTGTTGTTAACAACCGTAAAAAAATAGTTGGATAACATTTGTACAGATGGTAGCTTGTTCAAAACATAAAGTTGATAGAATATCGGAAAAATAAATGATAAAGGTTCATGTTTTCAACGAATACGACAGTAATTGTTTTAAACGGGTTAATTACAGTTTGGGTAGGTCTGGACCGCAATGTTTATCCATGTATGATGTTCCAAATGCAACTTTAAACGCAGATAATTGTATAAGGAGTTCACTTCATCGGGTCACGGAGGTATGAGTTGCATCGCCCTTTCAAGAATTGCGAGAGTGTATTTTGTTGAATTTCAACAATTCTGAAAAGTAAATTCTCAAGAAAAAAGTTATATGTCATTTTAAAATTTTTTTTTATTGCTTTAAAAAAATATATTAAAAGCCTTTTATGCCGTATAAGTATGAATTATCTATAGTTGTATTAATTAGAAATAGCTTACCTAATTTTTCCGGAGATAAAAAAGAGTTGAGTTGCTTTTTGAATTCAGTCTGTGAAGTGCTCAATCTTATATTATTAGGAAGTAAATTCCATAAACGAGAATATTTATAAATAAAGAAGTCTTTTCGTATACGGTTGTGGATTTTCGGTATACATATTTTGTTTTTGTGTCGAAGATTATATACTTCAGAGTTTTTGAAATCTAATTGTAAATCAATGTCGATCATATCTTTTTTCAATATTCTGTAGGTGGCCATGAGTACAAACACACGGCGCGAGAGAATACATTTTACTTGAATGAATAGTACTGAAACCTAGGGGGCCGGAGTCCCGTTAGGCAGTCCGAAGTTTTATACAACTTCGCTTTGTCAACTTTTGCGACGGCATCGTTGTTCAAAAGTATCAGCCTAGCTGTTTCTTTGGTTCCGGTGGTGCCGTGAAGAGGAAGCACTTGTTGCGTGGGCAACAGCTAGTTCTCCATTTTAAACTGCCCTGGCGTACATCACAACGCACCAATGGAGAGGACACTCCATTCCGCTTCTGCGGATAATAACACGGGAAGCAGCAGATACTGGTTAAATGCTACGGCTCGATTGGCGTAGAGCGCAGCGCCTGGGGGTGCTTCCTACGGGGGGAGAGAATCTAAGGTCTCATTGGACGGCTACCGCCCGCCTCAAGCTGGGCAGCCCCCAGCCAATATGGTGCCGTCTGGCCACGGTCTGCTATCCTCATTGGGTGCATGAGGATAAGGAATCAACCGAAAAGCAGACTGTTTTTTCCGCACCAGCGAAACCAACTACTGAAAAACAAATGTCATTTCTGAAACGGGGAACCTGAAACGTCCGTTTCATGCTTCCTGGATTTCATGACGACGTTTCGAATATCAAAGTGTGTTATGACAGATAGTATATCGTTGATAAATATTAAGAAGAGTAGTGGACCTAGAACGCTTCCTTGTATAACTCCGCTTGGAATTGGCAAAGTTCTAGAACGGTAGCCATTTATATCTACCGAAAAGGTGCGACCAGTGAGAAAAGATTTGAACAACGAAAGTAGGTTTCCAGTAATACCTACAGCAGATAATTTTGCGAGGAGTAGATTATGCGGGACTCTGTCGAAAGCTTTCATAATATCAATGAATACAACTATGACTCCAAGGTTTGAATCTAGTGATTGTGTCACATAATTTAAAAATTCTAGTTGACAAGTGATGCAAGATTTTCTGTTGAGAAATCCGTGCTGGTTTGATATGAAATAGTTTGGCGTCAAGTATGCTAGGGTGGACTGTATGACAAGCTTCTCAAATATTCTAGCTAGAAGTGGTGTGTGATTAATGGGTCGATAATTGGTAACTGTATGTAGTGATCCGGACTTATGTCGCGGAATGACAACGGAATGTTTCCATTCTAATGGGAAAGTTCCTGATTTGATAGACGTATTAAAGAGATTGAGTAGTAATAAGAAGAAGTCTTCAGATCCAATTTTGCATATTGCTGGTACGAAACCTGTTTCATCAGGTTTGTAGGAGATTGTAACTTGATTACAAACTTTACGTATGTCAAAGGTATTAATTGTAATTGTGTCTAATGTATTGCATGTAGGGTGTATGATTACCTCTGGATAAGAATTGTTATTATATGAAGCATTGAAAAATAAAAGAAATTCTTCGCAAATAGCAAAAGGCTCAGTTATTACTGTGCTATTGTTACCATGTTGATCCTGTTTAATGATGTAGTTTATTTTATCTGAATTTTCCGATGCCCTAGCGTTCATTAATTTAGATAATGCTTTCTGTTTTTCACTAGACTTGAGGGCTGTAGACTCATCAGAAATCAGTTTATGGTTCATAATTTGTACTAGTTTGTCGGATAGTTCATACGCGTGCAAAAGGGAAGATATGTCATGCTTATTACGAGCATATGATGCTAAATAAGCAATGCGTTTTTCTAACTTATGAGCTTTACTCAGTTTCGGGTGTCTAGCATGTCTTGTAGAAGATTTCTGTAGTAAGTCAACAAGTTTATTATGAAAGTATTTTTGAGGTTACATTAAAATTGTCAGAAAGGAAAAAATCAGTCCAATCTTCGTTTCTAATGAGGTTTTTGAAGATTTTCCAATCTATGTGTGTAATTATATGTGGCTTTTTAGCACTAGTTATTATGCGATTGCAACTCAATTCAAAAGATATAATGTTATGATCTCCATTAAAAAAAGACGGAGATACGTTCAGGTTTGATGGTGTGATATTCAAAGTAAAGACAAGGTCGAGAATATTTTTATTGCGTGTTGGTTTATCAACAAACTGTGTAAAACCTAATAGTTTGACGGTATTGGAAAAAGAATTAAGATTTATGTCGTTGCATTCTACCTGGTTAAGTGAAGGCATGTTGAAATCTCCTGCAATTAATTTAGAGCGGCAAGGGTGGACAGAGGCTTCTATGAAACAATCAGTCAAGCGTTGAAGCGATGAAGAAATAGTAGCTGGTGGATAGTAGATGCATCCAAGTAAGAGATCAAAGGCCGGTAGTGCCAGCCAGATAGAATCTTCGATATGACCAAAGACGGATGAAATGATGATTGTGAGCTTGGAGGTTAGAGTGAACCACATAAACAAGGCAACCTCCTCCTTCCCTGCATAAAGGAATGGAGTTAGAATGTTTTCGTAATAGCAATGCTGAGCACAGTCTGAACAAATCTCTGTGAGCCTTGTTTGCTGCTTCGGCACATTGCGTAGACCACTTAAAATCTACTGTGATAGTAATACCGAGATCCTTCACTTTCTGAGCTGCAGCATTTTTGATTGTTACTTCACCGACTTCAAGTTATGTTGTCCACAAATCAGTCATCAGAACGCAGTTCTTCTCCAAGTTTAGTGTCAATTTCCGGGTCTCTGTCCACTCGATTACTTTTTCTAAATCAGAAGTTAGCGTATCTCTACTGTCGATATCTAGGATCATAACACCATGAGCAAACAGGAAGCAATGTGAACTTATTCAGGCTGACAGGTCGTTTACAAAAATGAGAAACTTTAGTGAACCAAGCGCGGAGCCTTGAAGAACTACACTGAGTACCATTGATTCCTACGAGCACACCGGTAGTTAGCTTCTAAGCGGCGCCCACCAGTGTCAAAGTTGGTTCAATTTGCACTAGACTGTAAGTGATTAACGAGAAAATCGAGCATCCATATTTCTTTCGGCGATATGCCACAGAAGACCGTTCAACACTTCCACCAATATCATCACAAATTTCTTCTAGTATGAGAATAATCTGGAATGATACCGAAGAATCCCCACACCAATAGGTGAGGAGAGACATTAGCGCGTTCCAGAGATAAAAAGAAGATCATACCAATTATTCAAAACCAAATAAAAAACAGGAAATAAATAAGGCCACATAGAGTCGAGCCCCTTCTTGTAAACCTCACAAAAGTGAAACGTACAACTTCTTCGTGAAGACGATTCCAGTAATTTACTACCCTTTCACTGAAAAGTACTTACAAGCGTAAGACCTGACCTGTCGCTTAGCCAATTTTGATAGGTGGCCATGAGTACAAACACACGGCGCGAGAGAATACATTTTACTTGAATGAATAGTACTGAAACCTAGGGGGCCGGAGTCCCGTTAGGCAGTCCGAAGTTTTATACAACTTCGCTTTGTCAACTTTTGCGACGGCATCGTTGTTCAAAAGTATCAGCCTAGCTGTTTCTTTGGTTCCGGTGGTGCCGTGAAGAGGAAGCACTTGTTGCGTGGGCAACAGCTAGTTCTCCATTTTAAACTGCCCTGGCGTACATCACAACGCACCAATGGAGAGGACACTCCATTCCGCTTCTGCGGATAATAACACGGGAAGCAGCAGATACTGGTTAAATGCTACGGCTCGATTGGCGTAGAGCGCAGCGCCTGGGGGTGCTTCCTACGGGGGGAGAGAATCTAAGGTCTCATTGGACGGCTACCGCCCGCCTCAAGCTGGGCAGCCCCCAGCCAATATGGTGCCGTCTGGCCACGGTCTGCTATCCTCATTGGGTGCATGAGGATAAGGAATCAACCGAAAAGCAGACTGTTTTTTCCGCACCAGCGAAACCAACTACTGAAAAACAAATGTCATTTCTGAAACGGGGAACCTGAAACGTCCGTTTCATGCTTCCTGGATTTCATGACGACGTTTCGAATATCAAAGGCGTAAGAAAATCTGCTGTGATAAACAATGAGCTAAAAAGACTGAATGTTGACTTGGCTGCCCTACAAGAGACGCGATTACCAGACACTGGTATTCTGACAGAAAGAGATTACACATTTTTTGGAAAGGAACGGGTTCTGATGAGCTCCGACTGCATGGAGTTGGGTTTGCCGTTCCTAAAGCAACAGAACCGAGCAGCAGCGGGAGCGAACGGATTTAGACTCCAAATCTGAGGTGCATTACCGGTACCATTACGTTCATAAACGTTTATGCGCTGACGCTCTCTGCGACGACTGCTGAAAAAGACGCTTTTTATCACAACCTCACAACAATCCTGAAAAACGTGCCACAAAGAAACTGTGTAGTGGTATTGGGTGATTTCAATGCTAGAGTTGGTGCGGATTACGAATCTTGGCAAAACTGTCTCGGGAGGTTCGGTGTGGGTAAAACCAATGAAAATGGACAACGCCATTTAGAATTATGCACACAGTTCAGTCGTTGTGTCAGTAACACTTTCTTTCAAACAAAACCACAGCATAAGGTCTCTTGTAAACATCCTCGCTCTAAGCACTGGCACCAGCTTGATCTTATTCTTGTTAAGAGTACGAATATAGGAAGCGTACTTCTCACCAGATCACATCAAATCGCAGACTGAGACACTGATCATTCACTGGTCTGTGCAAAACTGAAGCTTTCCGACACGAGATTTCATCGCACCAAATTGTCTTTTAAGCCTTAGATTGACGTCACCCGCATGTGCTAACCTAATCTAGCTGCACGATTTGCAAAAGCCTTCACAGCCGAGTTCAGTAAGACAACCCCACTTGAATCGGCTTCAGAAAACTGGCAATCGATAAAAAGCTGCATATGCCGAGTCGCACTTTCCACTTTCCGTCCGAAGAAGGCTTGAACGAGCGACTGGTTCGACGCAAAAGCTTCTGAGATGACTGCTGTGTTGGATGAGAAACGGTCAGCATTATTGAGGTTCAAAGGTATGCCAACAGATGAAGACATACGACTTTTAGGAGCAGCAAGAAATGAGGTCCAACAGACTGCAAGTCGATGTGCAAATGACTACTGGACAGAAATTAGCCTTGGTATCGAAAAGGCTATGGATACCGGAAATTTTCACGGTATGTATGATGGGATTAAGGTAGCCATTGGCCCAAAAAACTCAAAACGGCTCCCATTAAGTCTGTATCTGGTGAACCGATTGTGGACAAAACTTAGCAGATGGAAAGATGGGTAGAGCACTTTTCCTCTTTCTACTTTAGGGACAGTACGGTTTTACCACATGTATTTGAAAATGTCGAGCGGTTGCCGACTTTTGAATATCTGGATACTCCCCCTACTCTTGATGAGCTCAATAGAGCAATCGAACGCTTGACGAATGGGAAGGCCCCTGGTGACGACGGAATTCCATCTGAGGTCATCAAATGCTGTAGAGCAGCATTATTTCAACCGCTCCACGATTTGCTTCTTCAGTGCTGGCAGGAGGAGTGTGTCCCGCAAGAGATGCGAGAACCAAAGTTCATCACGCTATTCAAGAATAAAGGAGAAAGAGGCGACCGCAACAATTACATAGGAATCTCCCTTCTGAATGTTGTAGACAAATTGTTTGCTAAAGTCTTACAGATCCGGCTGCAAGTACTAGCTAATAGAATTTACTCCGAATCTCAATGTGGCTTCCGCAAGGGAAGATTAACCGCTGACATGAACTTCTCCCTGAGACAACTTCAAGAAAAGTGCCGGGAACAGCGTATGCCATTATACGCTGTTTATATTGATTTAACGAAGGCATTCGACTACGTCAGCAGGGAGGGTCTTTTCAAAATGCTTGACTTGATAGGCTGCCCCCCAAGACTACTGAAGCTCGTTATTTCATTCCACTCAAGCATGAAGGGCTCAGTCGATTGTAACGATTTCAGCTCAGAAGCCTTTGAAATTCGCCGAGGCGTCAAACAAGGGTGTGTTTTTGCTCACACGCTTTTCGGCATTTTTTGCTCTGCTTCTGAAGCACGCTTTCAGGACGAGGACAAAAGGTATTTACCTACGCACGCGAAGTGATGGCAAGCTATCCAACCTAAACCTGTTGAGAGCACAAACCAAGGCAAGAAATGTGCTAATCCCTGACCTGCTGTTTTCCGACGATGCAGCCTTTATTGCGCACTCCCAAGAGCACCTTCATTCTCTAATGGACTGTTTTTCGTCGGCATGCAAAGACTTTGGGCTAACAATCAGCATGAGCAAGATCAAAGTCCTCGGTCAAGGGACTGTATCGCCTTTGCATCAGACTGTTGGAAACTGTCAGCTTAATCAGTACATCAGTTCACATATCTTGGTTCAACCATTGCGGATAAACTCTCGCTAGACATGGAGATTGATAAGCGGATTTGCAGAGCAGCTGTCATTTTGTCCCGATTTGAACTCTCGTGTTTGGGGTAACCGCAAGCTGACTGTAAAGACAAAGATGATGGTATACAGCGCTTGCGTACTAAATGCTTTACTGTACGGCAGTGACACCTGGACCACCCACGCAAGACACGAACGGAAGCTGAATGTTTTCCATCTACGAAGCATCCGTCGTATCTTGAACATATCGTGGATGGACAGAGTGACTAATGCTGAAGTGCTGTCAAAAGCTGGTCTACAGAGCATGTTCACTCTATTGCGAAGGCGCCGCCTGCGCTGGCTTGGTCATGTCTACAGAATGGAAAATGTTCGTATTCCGAAAGATTTACTCTATGGTGAGTTGCAACTAGGAAGTCGACCATTGGGCAGACCGTACTTGCGGTACAAAGACGTTGGCAAAAGAGATATGAAAGCTCTTGGCATTGAGCCGGCGAGTAAGAAAGAACTTGCTCTTGACCGCTCACATTGGAGGCACTGTGTAAAGCGTCGTTTGCCAGCTGGGGAGGAGCAGATACAGCTTTTGGCTGCTGAACGCAAATCACGCCGCTGGCGTGCAACCGACGCAATACAACCTAGCTGTGACTTCCGTTGCAGGCGCTTCTGTAAGAGATTGTTCCTCCCGAATCGGACTGTTTAGTCATTCCAAATACTGCAAAACCTGAACATTCACGCGGTTGTGATGTACATCCATGGTCGAAATCGACCGAAGGAGGCCAACAACAAAAAGTACTGAAACCTGTCATGACTTCGAAGGTTTTAATCAGGTCCTTAAAAAGCCACTTTCTTTTCACTGAGAACATATCTAAATTGAGAAATCGTTCATTATACTACCTACCTGATTGCCTTTCAGTCATACGAGTAGCTGGGCGCTGAACAACTTCAAGCTTGGCAATATCTTATTCCAAATAATTTAACCAAGCTTGAACAAAATACTCCATTGATCAGTCCATTTCATTTTCGATAAAACCTATATATATGTCACGAACTTTCAACACCCCATTTATCTCAATTATACCGTCTGATCCAGCAACCTCCAGCTTTTTAACTACTTTAGAAAAGAGATAGCTATTAATGGAGTTAACTGGTAGATCCCATGTAGCAGACCACTAAACTAACTCTTCGATATCCTTAAGAAGTTTCTGTTCATTCATGGACCCAATAAACATGACATCATCCGCAAAAATAAAACCGAGACACTTAAACGACGCTGCAAATTCATTGATGGAAATGAGGAAACGTAGGAGTACGTGTACTGAACCCTGCGGGACTCCACGAACAACATACATACCTTTCATACATATATAATGTTGAATCCTTTCACCTTCCAATATCTATTTGTAATATTTCATGTGAATGTGAAATCCAACATTCCTATTTTTCCTTGTTTCCTACTGCACTTTTGTTTTACTCTTTCTCTTTGAATAATTGACTCCATTTTATCTGCGCTATTTTTGGTTTGGACTCGTGTGCGTAACGTGATACGTGCTCGATACTGTTTTTGATATTGACCCGGATCTAACCCGGTTAACCCAATAATTGAGGTATGTTTTTCCTTATTTTGATTGCCTCAATATAGTACCGCTTTTGTTGACAAATCCTCGTTGGTTCTGAAATACCTGGGATTTTGCGCGTAACTCCATATTGGGGAATTCCTTGATTCTCAATAAGAATCAACAGTACTCAATTAATTCGGAGTGTTCATCCGTCTTCCCGAATTTTGATTCGACATTTTCAAGCAATCGTATAGCAGTGGAATTCTCAAGAAAGATTTTACCATGTCGCTCGAGAACAAAGTCTCTGCTGAGTTGGACTTGATTTTTGATACCTTTCCTGAGGACACTTTCACTAATGACTCTCCCCACAGTTCATTTTCCCAATCTTTGCAAAGATTCGGACACCGTTTCGCTGAACCAGAAGAGGCAAGACTCAACGAAATGGAAAGAAAAAGAAAAGCAAGAGAAAGGAGAAAATTAGAGCAGGAAATCGCTATCGATAAAATCAAAATTGAGATGAAGGAGAGAGAAATTAGAAAACTCTATTTAGAAAGAATGCTGAGTCTTCTTACCGATGACGAAAATTATTTCGAAAATATTGTCGCCACCGAGGTTCGAACCCGGGACCTCACTCCCCCCAGCGAAGCACATAACCACTGCACCATGACCACATTGACCTGTCGTCCAATCCCAAATATCCAAAGGTTTGACTGCAATAGCTCTGGTGAACCAGAAATTTCGGTTGCTGTGTTTGATCGAAAGGCACCCGTTGCAGATGTTGATGACTTTGTCACGATTCAGCCTTTCTCGCAAAGTTGTGGACGTCCTGATTGTTTTATTTCGCCTTGTTGTAATCGTGATAATTTGACCACTGATTTTACTGAGACTGATTTGACGACGCGATCAGGTCTGTTGAAGACACATCTGGATATTCCCACGAAACTGGTATTTGATTCCGGATTTGACGGGGGACCTGGCCGAGCTGCTGATATGTCCATTTCACGTGATCGGTGGAACAGTCCGGAAGGTTGCGGTGGTGATACATCGAACAATGAAGTGTCACCAGCCAACGTGATTGGTAAGAGTGCTGGTTTGTTAGTTTCCTGTTCGAAACGTAATGCTACGTCGAGTTTTGATTCGAGGGACGATGATGTTGCAGTGGTTGCTGCAGGAAATGCAAAGGTTGCAGCGTTGTCTACGAAAGCGACGCCCCTGATAGCCAAAGGCTCTTCGTTAACTGGTGCCGCTGGATCGAAGCGTGCTGACGCGTCCAGTTCGGACTCTGATTCGAGTGACGATGATGTTGCTGTTTCCCGTGTGAAAGCAATGTCTTCAGCATCGCCGGCGAATTCGACGAAAGCGGGTCTTCTGTCTCCGGTTGTTGTCGGTACCAAGCGTCTATCTTCATTATGGTCCTGATTTAACTAACAGCATTACAGGAGTGGTTTTGCTGTCGGTGACTATGTTCTCTGCCAGAACGAGAATGCATCGCGCGGTTCGTGGAAAAGGGCTATCATATCGGAGCAGACGGACATTTGCGTAAAGTATTGCATCGCACTGCAGATGGAAAGCTTAAACGAGATATACGCCGAGTATGGTTTTTGGAAGGTGATAATAGTTAGAAAGCCAAGGTGGCTTTGGGGGGCGGTGTTGAATCCTTTCACCTTCCAATATCTATTTGTAATATTTCATGTGAATTGTGAAATCCAAACACTTTCCTATTTTTCCTTGTTTCCTACTGCACTTTTGTTTTACTCTTTCTCTTTGAATAATTGACTCCATTTTATCTGCGCCATTTTGGTTTGGACTCGTGTGCGTAACGTGATACGTGCTCGATACTGTTTTTGATATTGACCCGGATCTAACCCGGTTAACCCAATAATTGAGGTATGTTTTTCCTTTATTTTGATTGCCTCAATATAGTACCGCTTTTGTTGACAAATCCTCGTTGGTTCTGAAATACCTGGGATTTTGCGCGTAACTCCATATTGGGGAATTCCTTGATTCTCAATAAGAATCAACATTATTAATGCCTATTCTGACGAGAAAGTATCAATTGCTTAAGAAGCCTATTAATCTGTTACTCAGAATATAATACATACCCATATATCCACGTTTGAGTACAAGCAATCTGTGTTTGACTGAATCAAAGGCCTAACCAAACTATAAGTAAAAATTTTAAACTTGTTGTTCATTATCTAGCATTCTAGCGACCTCGTTTTGAAAACAAAAGAGGTATGTTATACATGACTTTCCGTAATTAAAGCCATGCTGCGCAGAGTTCAGCAACGAATAATCAACTAGATGGCGATATATCCTATATCTAACAAGTCTCTCCAGGATGTTACAAACGATTTTTGTAAGACTAACAGGTCTGTACTTACAATCTAAGGATCGACTGCCACGTTTTATTGGGAACACACTAGACAGCTTCTGAATACTCGTAATTAATCCATGCTGCAGGGAAGCGTTAAAAAGACGGCCAACAGTTTTTGCTGGTTTTAACGCCATGTTCATTATAATTTCGCGTTAAATATCGTCTGAGCGAGCAGATTTATATAGGTTTGTTGCTGCACGAGCAAGTTTAATCTCGTCATCAGTGAAGGATATCTCCTCGAGTGAAGTAACTCTATCCAACTTCATGATGTCTAAAATGTTAAGTGGATCTATTTGGCGATCAAGCATCTCAACAGACTAGAAATGTGTTGAAACTGCCGATGATTTTTATAAATCTGAGACTATTTAGATTTCGTTTCCCACCGACTCATTTCTGACAATTTTATAGCTTGTCCAGGACCGTTGTGTCAGAGAAGCTTTGTAGTTTTTCCAGGCAAGATCACGCATTCTGATCACCTTTCTCGTCACAGTTATCCACCACTGTGTCCTGTTGCGTCACTTGATGTTTACAAACGATGCAAACATATCTGCTCGACGTTCCAAAAAATACAGGAGCCACAACGTTTTGTGAAAGAAAAATGCACGATCGTGAACAGTGGTCATCGAATGCCGAGACTATCGACTCCTTAAATTTGGCGCGCGCTTGTATACGGTACGTGATCCCAATTACATTTCCATACTACTTTTTCCTCTATACGCTACATACCGGAACGGATAACTTGTGATAATATCTTAAAGTTAAAATTTACGTTCCACGATATTCTATATAATATGCATCCTAAAGCATCAATCTCACGCCGCATTAAAATTCGTAAAACTCCTCAAACAAGAAATTGTACCGTAAGGTTAGATGATGACCTCTTTTTAATATTAAATAAATTGAAAAAATTAGAATCTGAAATATTGAGTCTACGTAACGAAATAACAACTTCTCAGATTTTATTTGACTCTCTTAAACCTTTATTATCTCTTATGAAGCCCAATTCAATTATTGATCTATATATCCTTATACAAACCAATAAATTTGTTGAAACTCTTTCTACTGAAATTACTCAAAGAGAAACTCGTTCTAAGAATATCATTTTCATTTAATGTAGCTGATAATTATCCTTTAAATGACTTGAAAAGGTGTTTTCTCACTTCATACGGTATTCCGGTAGATTGTGCTGATTTTGTCCGTTTACGCAAAACCAGCCTGAAACAACGAACTCCAATACTTATAAAATTCACCGATAAATGTTTCGTTTCATATATATTAGAGAACAGAAATATTTTGAAATCCATTCCCAGATTTTCTGACGTTACTATAAAGCCAGACCTCACCCCTATGCAGAGGCGTTTCGGTCATAAGAAACGCAAAATTACAATTATTCCCACAAATCAGTCTTCTTCCGATTCATCTGAGTGTATGCAGCGTGATTCACCTGTAGTTACTACAGCTTTAAAAAGCCAAGATTTATCACCTGCACACGACATAGTTTACAGAACACCGCCACCCACTAAGCGTTTACCTACCTTACCTACTTTTAGACAGACACAACCTCTTCTCCCAAATCCTGGCTCATTTAGAAACACGGCATTCAAGAAGCCCCCAAACCAACAAATGACGTTGGTGAAAAATAATAAGCACGCACATTATACCAGTTACCATATTTAACCACCATACCCCCCTAAACAGTATAATCAGTCTCCCATTGACTACACCTTGCTTCACAGACCCTCCCCTTACTCCCCTGGTTATTATGCTCAACCTCTTCACTCCTCTAATTATATGATTCAAAATCCTCTATTTTATAATCGATACACATCTCAATACCTACGATACACGCCTTTTTATGATCATGCCAAATTTTTTCCATAAATAATAAATTAAATATTGATTGCTCTAAATTTTTGTCTCAACTTACTTCCACTCCTTTTAATCCCGCTCCTTCTTATGTTAGTATTCTACTTATAAATGCCCGATCAATTACCCCTAAAATCCAAATGCTAAAATCTTTTCTCATTACGAACTTAGTAGACATTATTCTTATAACTGAAACGTGGACCCGAGATGACCAGCCTGACTCAACACTTATAGTACCTAATTACCAGATATTCAGGAATAACCGAACTTCGAAACGGGGAGGTGGTACTCTTATCTATGTTCATTTCAAATTTAAAGCTGATACCTTTACTTCACCTAGTCTGACAGAACTAGAAGACTCAACATGGATTGTATTACCATCCTCAGATCTCTTAATAGGTTGTATTTATTATCCACCGTCTTCAACCATCTCTAAAATGGATTCCTTAATTAATGCGTTTATAGAAGCATCTCTACACGACACGAAATATAAGCTTATTGCTGGTGACTTCAACATGCCAAAATTAAACTGGCACGATCCTGCACATCCCAGCTGCTATACACCTTTCACTAGAACGATTGACTTACTAGAATATAAGCAATTTATTGACCAAATTACAAGAAATGACAATATCTTAGACCTAGTCTTCACTCTGAACCTTATTCCAGCTAACCTGAAGGTAATTCCAACTTTCCTTAACAGTGACCATAGAATATTATCATTCCAAATATTATGCGCCACAACTTCTGTCAATTCTTCGCAGCCATCTAATATTAAGCATACCTACAACTACATTTACTGGAATCTACTGTCAGAATTCATTAGAACAGAAGACTGGAGCCGATTCTTCCTCTCTAGTGATTTCACAACAGTCTCTTCAACATTTCATTCACAATTGAGAGGGTTACTTATGAAGGCATCATATAAGCTCATTAGGCACACAAATTAACGAAAGCCCAGAAAATAGAAAAGAAAATGATGAAACTACATTCCGTTGCTGTAAAAACACATGACATATTCGCCCTTCTTCGTTCTTATGAACTATCAAGAAGTCACAGATATGCTTTAGATAGCACGCCTAGAACAAAGCTCTTATAAGTCAGGATAAGCCGAGATCACTAAGTAAACTTTTCAAGTTAAGATCATCCAACTCACCCAGCAACATAGATTTCATTATCAAATATTGTAATTCATCCGCAGTTGAAACAATTGTTAGTTCACCTGATGCTATCTGCGAAAAATTCCTTCTTTACTTCAACTCTACCTACAACAATTCAAACTACGTTTACACAACCAGTCATCTTCCTTCGCCGAATACACTAAATACTTTGAGTATAAACCTGAGTGACATAAATAAATTATGTCAGCAATCAACTGTCAGTCTTAAACCTGACACAGCGGGCATACCTCCAGCCATATGCAAAATGGGTGGTAAAGACTTTCAACTTCTCCTGCTTAACCTATTTAACGCATCTATTGTATCTGGTACCTTTTCGGCAGAATGGAAACACTCAACTGTTATACCTAGATACAAACCTGGCTCAAAACACTTAGTTACTAACTACCGACCAATAAATCATACAGCCTTCTTATCAAGATTATTTGGAAAAATTGTAAAGAAAGCTATGCTTGATTACCTGACACCTAGTTTCTTTTCTAAGGCACAGCATGGATTCCTCAACAAAAGATCCTGCATCAATTGCCAACTAGAATACGCAGACTGCATTACAAGTTCAATTGAAATTGGCTTTTCAGTTGTAGTTGTCTTCCTTGATACAACCAAAGCTTTCGACACAGTACGGCATAACCTATTACTATCTAAGCTAAGTTCATTTGGTATAGGTTGCAATCTTCATTCTTGGCTCACTTCTTTTCTTACCGATCGCACATACTGTGTTGAGGTTAATGGTCACAGATCGCGCACCTTGCCGATTCCAAGTGGGGTGATACAAGACAGTGTTTTAAGTCCATTACTTTTTCTCCTATACATAAATGATGTACATACAGTCGTCTCTCATTGTAAACTATTCTCGTTCGCAGATGACATGAAAGTAGTAATTTCCTTCCCATCTTCTGAAACACAAACTTACATTGCCAGACTAAACAAAGATTTGGATGCATTATCCAAATGGGGTAAAATTAATGGTCTCTCATTTTCTGTAGAAAAATCTAAGTTCATGCCTTTAAGATGTACAATTCCTGATAACTCAATCCTTCTTAATGATAATCCTATTCAAATTATCGATTGCACACGTGATCTTGGGTTCAAATATTCAGCATCGCTTACATTCAACGAGCATATACATCACGTGATCTCAAAAGCAAAGCAGAGTTTTAATATGATTCATAAGTTCTTTACTCTCCCACACTGTAAGTTAGAACTTTATAAACTTTTCACCATACCCCTCTTCGATTACTGTAATATAATATATAGCAGTATGAATAAAACCGATACCATCCTTTTGGAAAAAGTACAACGTACTTTTACCAAATCAATCACCGGATATAGCTCGAATCAATCATATAGAGAAAGATGTAAGCAGCTCAAGCTAGAACCACTATGGTTCCGTAGAATTAGACACAACCTAATACTGTTCTTTAGAATAATATCTTCTGATAATATAGATATAAATTCGTCTATTCGCTTCCGACAAGGTTCTAGACATAATTTAAGAAATCAAGATAACCTAGTGGAATTACCTAGATCCTGTACGAAAGTGAGAAGTAACTTCTACCTAAATAAATACGCTAAACTCTGGAATATTCTTCCGAAAAACATAAGACTTTGTACCTCACTATGTGATTTTAAATCACACCTGAATTCATTTCCCACAGTTGAAAAATTAATGAAACTTCTCAACCTAGATGTCTCATTAGATGAACTATACAATCATGGCATTGCTGGATATTAACAGTGATATCAGTTTTTCAACTTCCATAATGAACAGTCACTCGACCCCTTAGTATTTATTTTCCAGATTACCTCTTTACATCCATGTGAAGAATCCCGGCTCACAAACGAGGCAACACTGCGACACCGAATCTTCCACGAATACCCAGAAAAAGACATTCTTCATTGAAAACGTAAATTCGACAATAACAATGTGTTCCGCCTGAACATTTTTGAAGATTCTGACTCTTCGAGATTCCTCACATCTTCGATGTTCCGGTCCCTCGTTCTTTATTATTCTTCGTGTCATTTTTCCATACACCCGATTTTCTTTTCATATAATAACTGCTCATATATTGAATTTTTGTAAAAATGATTGATTATCACATACCTTGACCATTTTAACGAACAAAAAATTACTAACACGTATGACCTTGAAAATGTTTATAATTATTGTCCATTTTTTATGCTTCATGTATACAAACACTTTTGATAATCATCGATCATGCTTAGCATGCCTTGGAATTCCAAGAATAAAATATTTATTTATTTATTTATCACAAGCTTAGAATAGCTCACAATTTTACCATGCATTTTCAAAGTTTGCTAAGTCGAGATATTAACTGAAACATCTCCGCGCTATCACCACATTGTGCACTTATTGAACACTCTTTCAACAGGAAGCTTGCATTCGAAGTGCACAATTTCTAGTTTGTATTGGTCATACAACAAGTCGGCCAGATCTGATAGTGCCCATCCACAAATGATCAGATTGCTAGCTCCCAGAGTAGCTGCACCAAACACAGAGATTTTAGAACTTTAACTTGACAAACACTCTGTATTTAGTTTGGAGATCAACCGCTATAGTGCCCATACATAAGGGAAGAACTTCTTCTATGGTCAAAAATTACCGCCCAGTTAGCCTCACCAGTGTACTATGTGAGTTTAAGAAAGTTGATCCGCGACGAAATCTGCGGATACCTATCAAAAGTTTGTACAATGAATACCGCACAACAGCTATTTCTAAAATGTAGGTCATGTCTGACTAACTTGTTGTGGTTTTTGAACGAGTTAACTACTAGAATAGATGATGGTAAAGCAGCATAAATTTTTTATCTCGACTTTATTAAGGCTTTTGATTTAGTCAATCACAGGCTCCTGCGTATCAAACACACGGCCACGGAATTGCCTGAGGCCTAATTGGGCTGGATGCGCGCATTTCTCAATTACGGTTCATTTACCGCCAGGTTGGATGAGACATACGCCGCATGTGCGCAATTGACATGCGGTGTCACCCAAAGCTCAGTCAAAGGAACCGTTGCTGTTGCTCATCTTCATTGATGAGCTACCTTATTAATCGCGCTTTCCTTGTTATATGTTTGCTGACGACGTAAAAAAATATTGGTAGGTCAGATAAATAATGGAGAAGCTGTTACGAAATGGGCGGATAAGCCGGAAATTCTTCTTAAACTAGAGAAAAGTCACTTACTCTCTACACTGGCAGATAACACGATTGTCTTTGGGCAATCAGCCCACACGAAGTTCAGTACTGTAAATTCTACTAAGGAATAAGGAATAATAGTCTCCGCAAACTTCAACTAGGAGGATTAATGTGCTGCTTTGACTCAAAGGTCAGAAGGGAAATTTCTTAATGCGCTCAGCCCTCACATGCGGAAAACCGGAGGTGCTGTTACCACCATACAAGGCAATAGTATGTCTGCAACTTAAATGCTGTATCCAGGCATGAAGAATATAGTGTAGCCAGAAAACCCGGCCACTAGCCTGTTCGTGTGGTTGACATGGATTAACTATGAAAATCATCTCTTAGCATTAGGGAGGTAGCTTAAGAAACCTCTCAAGTTGTCAAGCAAATAGGCTGTCTTAAATTTGCAGTCTTCTTTCGGTTCTCTCCTATGATTGGCATATAAATGAACAAAATTTGATGAAAATGATTTTCGAATTTTCGAAATCAATCCCTTTTTCAATGCAGTAAAATAGCAGAAGAGAAATGTTTCCTATGGCGAATTGAAAGATGACGACTGACAGGAAGTGGGTGCACTTAAAGAGGATCAAAAGTATCATAGGTTTCGCATCTGGTAGTGATTGGCACGACAGGTAATCTACATGCTGAATGTGATTTGCACTTCGATGTTCAATATTATAATCATAAGGACAGATTGCTATATTCCATCTTTGAAACATTGCGGCAGAAAGTTTCGGAATAGATTTACCAGGATCGTATATGAAGTTAAAGCTTCAAGGTCAGTAACAATGGTGAAACGATGAACTAGCAGGAATTTATGTGAACGTTGATTTGCCCAATAGACATCTAAAGATTAACTATGTGTTTAAGCATAACCCTTTCATGCATTAGTTACACCAGCGAGAAACGCATATAACAGGATGTCAATTTTGCTAGAGAACTGCACATATACCATCAGGGGATGAATCAGTAGTTACAAAGAAATGAATTCTGTGATTAAATGTACGAAGAACTGCATTTGACTTCAGAAAGGATTGTACGCTGCATAAACAATGTTAATGTTCATTAGTCGACACAAAATTTCTTTTCGGTGAATTGAAAATGGTGAACCATTTAGAATAAACTTTGGAATGAACCTCAAATAGTATTGCTATGCACCAATAAGAGATTTCAATGGTGTCATGTTCTTCGGTGACTCCGCATTGGTCAGTACGAATAAACTACCATAAATACCCGCGTATAGGACGATACCATGGATAGGACGCAGTGGATATTTGACCCTAAAAACGATGGAAAAACTGTGTACCTATATATTCATTATTACCCTTCAACATGACGAAGACGAAACGACAGAGCTAAACTTCAAACTTTAAAATGGAAGTGATCAAGTACGCGAAAGAACACGGGAACCGGGCAGCTGAGCGGCAATTTGGTCCGACTGAATGCGTGATCAGAAAATGGAGAAAAGCCGAAAGTACCATTGAAGAAATGCGAAAGGTGAAGAGGGAGAACAGAGGCTCGAAGGCTCACCACCCTAACCTGGAAAAATCGGTCATTAAATAGATTCAAGATACTCGTCCACACTGTCTGGGTGTCAGCACCACTACCGTTCGTTTACGGGCACTAAGATTGGCAAAAAAGTAAAGCATTGCAGATTTAAAGGCGTCGATATACTGGTGTAGTAGATTTTTTGAAAGAAATAACCTATCAATAAGACGAGGAACTAAATTTTTGATATTATGATAAATGCATAATTTTTATAATGAAAGTATTCATGGATAAGACGCACCTGGGTTTTCAGGGCAACTTATGAGGAAAAAAGTGCGTCCTATACGCGGGTATTTACGGTAATAGGATCTGGTTTATATTAATTACCATAAACATTCTATCAAAAACATTCAAATTTCGAAACAGAAGAAAACATTTTTCGGGTTAACTGTAATATTTATTAAATTGAACCTCCGTAACAGTTTCAATAAATGTTCATCATAAAAGAATCACGTTGGCGCATGCACAATAACATCATCCTGATATTGTGAATATATATATATATATATATATATATATATATATATATTGAAATATAGCAGGAGATTAGCACAATCCTAAAGGTTAAAATATGTACCGAAATTAACCAAATGTTGTGTTGATGGTAGTTAACATGGGAGGCTGATCAGTCAACGGCATTTTTGCTTGCATCAACAATCCGATATTCATTGCAAGACGATAATCACGGCTCAATGATTATATAAACTATCTGAACTGAACTGAACTGAATTGAAAGGTCAAATAAACCGTTATCATGGAAACGACCTTGGCAATTATTTCTAAAGTGCAATGAATGCATACACGAGGAAAATCTATTTTAAACAAGAGGAAGTTGTCGATACTGGTCCTTCTGTGAACTCAGAAGACCAAGAACAGCGTATAGCTGCTCGTAGAATACGGATACAAAATCGTTTGGATCAGAAAAAGTAATATACACATATATATTTATAAATTAATTCAAGAGCTGAACTTGATGACACCATTACAGGAACTCCGAAAAAAGAATTGGGAATCGGTGAAAACCAGATTGATAAAAGCTCTCAGAAAATTGCGAATGTCATCCGTGAAGGAGATGATTTTGTTACAAACATTCGTGTCGCATGCGACACACGTGAATATCTTCGAAGAGCTGAGGAGGACGAACTCAACCAAAAGAGAATTGAAAAGCTTGAAGAAGATGCAAAACTCGGGATGGAAATTTTTGATGATGTATGTTGTAACTGATACCAGAACTGGGTTTTCTTAGCAGCTATATTCTCGAAAATCATATTCAAATTAATTCATCCTTCGGTAATATAATTTATCACATGCTCGAACTGCATAGCTGCCATTGTTGATTCTGTAAAATGTACAAAATCATTATCCTGATTTTTAATTGCAGTAAATTGTTGCATTAAATTAGTTTGCCTTTTCCCATTCCTCAACTGTTTCAAGCGCAAACGGAACCCGATAGTTATGTCCCTACTTGATGAGTGAAAATAGCTCGAAACCCCATCGTGGGTGCGTGGGCTCGACGGTAATGAATGCAAATCACCATTTCTATTAATGGTTATGGGTTAACCTCATTCTTCATCTGTTTGGTCACATGTGATTGAACAAACTGGTCATAACAATCTTATTTAGCAGTGGCATGCAAGCGCAACGTTTTCCCATTTCTCCACTGTTTCAAGTGCATGCGGATCCTGATCGTGCTGTACCTACCTTGTGAGTGCTAGAAATAGAAGGGTTGTACACTGTCATCGATATCGATATCCAAAACTTCTAATTTAAAAAAAATTATTGGTAAAATTTGTGAGAAATGTTTGTGTCTTGCATTGTACTCAATTGGTGTTCATAGACCAAGATTGGCTGATAATAAACGTGACCTGACCTGCTACTAAGCATTCAACAGAGTTTTTACAATCGTATTGTAATGCCCAACGTATTGGACAAGCGCGCTTGCCTAGATGGGGTGCAAGAGAAGGTGAGAGTGTATGGCTCGACACATTGGCAATGATGGCAATGAACCGACATCAATGGAAAGAGTGCATCACCTCAATTACTCCCTGACATTTTCCTGTTGTTCTAAAACTTTCTTTAAAACAATTGAAAAAATGATGTGTGTAAATGGACAAAAAGAGTTACCCACTGTTCCCCTCTCACTGTTTCTTTTCTCACTGTTTCTACCCGATTTGTACCCGTACTCGCTTTGTAAATTTCATTGTTTCTGTTGAACGGCAACATATCTGTATCTGAATGTGCATATATAGCGATTGACTGTTTACTAGCCAAAGAACATCAGGCAAGCTCGAAAACGGAGTTTCGTCGAATCATCTAGTCATCTTGAGACAGGTTTATTACGAACTCCTTATTACAGCATTGACTGTCACTGAAACTTTTATTCTGTACCTGTCTGTTTCAGTTTGATTTCGTTACCTTTAATGATTGTCACTGCACCCGTTGTCATGTTAAGCATTTGATTTGCCTTTACTGGCCCTACTAATAATGCATTATTGGGTTTTCATACTTAAGTACTAAATATTATTAATATTTTTATCACTCATTAAGGTAAGTGGTTTTCGTCAACGTTAGTTCTTGGATCTAAACATATAATGTTTCGTTGAATCAGGCTATCAAAATCCACCGTTGACTTTAAACTTCACAGGGGAGATAATCACTCAACGTTACTGTGGTCTTATTCAAATATCAGCATTTTCTTCGTCGTTGTTGATTGCTCCATCATCATTGTCAAAATAGACAGCATTACATCGGTAGAAATTACCTAATGTTTAACTGCCTGGCAAACTTGAATCCCCACAATCCTAAAAGATGAAGAACAGCGAGAATCTCGGATGCTATATGAGAGTAAATAGAAATAAACAGGGGACATTCTTACAACTCGAATGAAAAATGCATCCGCTCAAGTATAATGAACGACTTGAGTTACACTAGCTTGACAGCTTTATTTCGTCCTTTTCTGTCATGCGTCATAATAAGCTTTTCTTATCACTCCACTTGATAACATACAGGATTAAGCAAACAATTTAGGAATATGCCCAAAACTTGACCGCTCCTGAACACGGGTTTGGGAAATATATTTAAATGTAACTAGCCATTAAGATAGCATATCACGCGGACACATGCCCGATATATTAGCTATACCGACTATGTATATATTACTTGTTTGGGTTTTCAGTGCTGAAACTATACAAAGAGGATTCGGCAGAAAATATATCTACATATTTTTCTTATATGTGCTTATTGTGCTATCATTTTATATATCTAATTTCAATTAAAATCTTTGTAATTTTCATCGTTTCTGCACAAACGCCTAATGCATTCGAATAGCTTGTTTAACCCATGCAAAATTTCAATTTGAATCTTGAAAGAAATTAAACACGTGTTATGATTAGTTCATAAAATCATTGTAACATTACGATAACTATAACATCAATTTTCTTAACAATTTTGCCGACAGTTGACACAGAAATGGGAAGAACTAAGGAAACTGGAAGTGCCACAAGAAATTCGAGACGTAAGAATCAGTGTACGTTGAGTCGAACTTTCAGCTTTTGAACGCACAAAAGTCCGAATGCTCACAAATTATCGAGATGAAGAACAGCCTAATCAATGAGATCAATCTGGTGAGTTCAGAATTACCATGGCATATCTATGATGTCATCAATGTCAGTATCGTGTGTTTAGTACAATACGATTTCGAACGACCAGTAGTTGGAGGTTGATACATAAACCCAAACATATATGAAACATCTTTGATGAAATAAGATACTACGCACAACAAACGATATCTTGTAATATTTGTGAACATCACCATCATCATTTGTGTTGTTGTAATCAAAATAATCTGCGTCATTAACATTATAAACATAATTGCTATCATCATCCACTTTTTCATCAACACCAGCACCATTAGCATCATCACTATCATTATCAACACCATCTTTAATATTGTCAACACCGTCATCACCACAATCGCCACCGATATCACCGTTGTCTTACCAATCATCCTCAATACCATCTTCATTAACGCCAACATTACAGTTATCATCATCAAAGTCACCATCATAATCCCCATCGCCATTATCATTACCACCATCACCACAATCATCACCGTCATTTTCACCTTCCACGTCTTGATTACCATCAACATCATCATCGTCATGAGCATCAGAATGATAAATAATCAAGATTTTATGATTAAAAAGCAATCGCTCTACGTATACCATTGTATGACAGCTATAAAGGATACAGAGTATGCAATCAAAATTCTGGCACAAGTGGCTCCCCGAGCCCGGCGGAACTGCTTCTACCAACAGGAGAATGGGCGGAAGCGAGTGACTGGCGCCTAAAAACCAGTTTGCTTAGGGCAGATGTAACTCGTATGCCTGGGAGGGCATTTAATCTGAGGGAAGGAAAACCCTGATTTTAAACCTCCGCTAACTTGCGGGATACCCGATCGCGGGAAAGGCTTCGGGAGAAAAACCTGAGGAAATACCTAGAACAGAGTCCGGTAGACGGTTAGTTGGTGCACACTACCTCTGTCTAGCAACTCCCTGCTGCCTTGCAGGTCGCACTTGGGTGTGCAAAGGCTAGAGAAGCTGACTCAAAGAAACGCCGAGTGGTGCTGGGGACGCTGCTTTGTACCCAAATTCCGAAGAATCTTCATTGAGGCCGACTCATCCTCCAGTAAGAGATAGTCGCACACAAGTACAACTAGGTTCATATAGGATCAATATACGGGGCCGATAGTGGAGTGCTCTTTAATATGAGCATCAAGTTTCTATTTGAAATCACGGATCATAGAAGCGTTCACAATATCATGTGATAGTCAATTCCACAGAAAACAAATACTCACCGAGAAGAAATGACATATACAATCGAGTCTTGATTGCGGTATAACGAGACAACTTGAATGACTCCGTGTATTCTTAGGGGAACTGAGAGTGTGATTTTCCATCCGAAGTATTTTATATGCGAGAGTGTAGGAAAAGGCACTTACACTACACACCAAATTTACGCATTGCTTACGTGCGCCAATTTGCGTGCTGCGTGCTGCTGCCTCAACATGTTCTTGACGCTTCTCGCATGTTCCGCTAATGCTGCTCCGTTGATTAATCCCTAATACACCGTGTGGACGTTTTCAATGCATTCTTTACGCTGTTCAATCCTTTCATGACGTTCCTTGTCAGTCTATCCGACCTACACACCAGAGCCATCCTTACAATTGATTCTATAAGCATAATTAATAGAGCTGTTGAAAGATGTGAAATGTTACCCAAAATTTACTCAAATCGATCGATGTCAAACATCTTTCAACATATTATTTAACCGGAAGCGGTCTGCTTTACTTTAATGATACTGAAAATTATGCTCATCTAAACATTGCTACATCAAATTTTAGCTTGTCCCAGAAAGAATCCATGTTGACACTTTAACTTATACTTCATTCGAGTGCATTCGCTACTTGGCGTTAATGTCTTGTGAAATCGTGATCCATTGACATTTAAATCTCCGACTCACTTGCACACAGTTCGATCGACTTTCACCCAG
>JACCGJ010011691.1:0-34555 GCA_013407085.1 Atriophallophorus winterbourni | reverse complement strand
TGCTTGAGCACAATTTGCACGATTGCGAAACAAAGTTATCAGCTTAATTCGAGATGATAAATAAGCTTTTCGATCGCAATTGATTTCTCAGATGCACCAGAATGCAAAGCTCTTGTGTAGACTCGTAAACGATAAAACGAATGTTAAACCAGAATTCTTTGCCCCAAATAATTCATCCCGCTTCACTGTATCCATTAAAAAGACCGCTAACCTGCTAACAGACTTCGATACCGGAGTCTTTGCGCCGACATCCACGGAGACTGATCAGAAACCTCTATGCTGCATGTTCAATAATGTGTTTCAAGCTGGTATAGTGACGAAAGACTGGAAACTGGGACGAATAGCACACATTCATAAAGGTGGTCGACGTTCTGAATCTAAAAATCAGTGGCCGATGACATTGCTGTCTTCTGTATAAAAAAGATTTGAGCGAGTAATAACCGCAGATAGTGCTGCATCAACAAACGAACGAACTTTTGACAGTTGCCTAACTTGGATTTAGCAGAACTCGCTCTTGTCTAACAAATTTGCTGACAAGCTTAGAAGATTAAACGAGGGTAGTAGATGTGGGGGCTGTATTTATGCGTGCTACCTGGATATTTGTAAAGCTTTCGACATAGTAGATCATAGTTTACTCTTGGAAAAGCTACCAAAAACACGGTATTTTTTAGGACTATATGAATTGATACGTGATTACATCAGCAACAGACACATCAGAGTTCGTGTGGACGGCATATTGTCGAAGAAAATCGATGTCACTAGCGGTGTTTCCCAAGGATCAGTGCATGGACCAATACTGTTCCTAATCTATATGAACGATTTGCCAATACCAAATGATACTAAGAGAGTTCTGTTCGCTGACGATATAAAAGTATGGAGGCAAATCAGCAATGCTAATGATTGTATTTTCCCACAATTATAGACTATGTGGCACAGGTCTGGACACCATGGCTTCATAAAAACAAAAGGGGCTTTAAATTACCGAGCTGTTGCCGATCACGGTGTACTCAGTTCGAACGAAGAAGAATCCAGTAAACGACTGCAACAAAAGTGCAGTGAATGAACAGTTTTACAAGAGATCCTAGATTTCGCATTGGTACTCCCTTTATAATATTCGCAATTGCTCGGTGATTTTAATGTAACAACACTTTCCATTGACATTACTGGTAACGAATGCTTCAAAATCCCAACTTTACAACCAACGCGATAACGATTAGTAGAAAGGTCATCTACCCAGGACGTGATAGGCACAAATAAATAACTCATCATGGCATCTGTTTCTTATGCAGGTTCACTCTGATTGAGTGATCATGTTTTCCTGACATTCGTCTATCAATAGGAGCCAGTAGGAATTAGTCAACAAACATATACAACTGTGAACCATGAATAGTCTTGAGCTCATATTTCTGCCAATCTATGGGATTTCTTCGAACTCACATCAACTTATGAAATATTGGAAACATTTTCCAACCAACTGCGTATCATCAATGATACGCAACAAGCTGCGTCCATAATGGCCTCTTAGGAGCAGTACGCAATAAACGGATGTTGAAACTGGACATGGATTTGAATTAGTACTTAGAAAATCCGTCACGACTAAATTTGCGAAATAAGGGTGTCTGCTTTACTTTAATTGATAGAAAGCGTTACCAAATCAATCTAGTCAAAAATTCATTTTGAATCCCAAAACATTGCGCAAGCGCGTCAACAACCTCTGGAGTGTTAAATTGGGAATAAGGCCACTGGCCTCTCGTACTGGCATAGCTACATCAATTAAAGATTGTGCAAACGTTCTTCGACCACACTTTGCATCAGTAATCGCCCTATTGTCGACACATGGACATCTTTGGAATCTAACAGCTGCAGCCTGATAATTCTTCATGACGTGGAATTCCATCTCAACGTTTTTGAAACAAAATTAATGACAATGAGGAAAATATCATCTGGGATATAATATATACACCTCAACCTTTTGCATAATTCGTCTTCCGAATCGGCGCTGCTGACATCTGACGTATTCAAGAAAATGTTTGCACAGAGCTTTGTGGCAAATTTTTTTGAAAATTGTCCTGATTAGTCTGATTAACATGGTTGTCAAAAGAATATATATATTTATATATATATATATATTTATATATATATATATATATACACTTGCCAACTATAGTAAGGTCGCCAGTGATTATTTTCTTTGATGATGCCAAGCTATGCGCAAGATAAATTTCACAGCTGAGATACCGAACCTGCAATGCAAACTCGATATGATATATGCTTGGTCCTCAGATAACAAAATGCAACTGAACGCCTTGAAATGCATCTTATTATCGCTCAACAACAAGTTGAACTAAGAATATTACATAGGTCATAGTGTTATTAAACTGGCCTTAGGAAACTCTATGCGATGCCAACTTGTTGCCAGCGAAGCTGAAAGCAACGTGGATCTCCTCAGAAGAACCCTATGTTTGTTTGACGTGAATATAATTTGCAAATTGATTTCATCATACACCCGCCATTATATCGAATATGATTTACCGGCATGGGATCCTTGATCGTAAAAAGACATACTGCTATCAGAAAACTCTACAGCACAAAGCGAACAAGTTTGTCCTTGGACTTTCTAATTATTCATAGGAAATGCGACGCTACAGTATTTTGTCCGAAGGAAAGCGTGGATATACAACTGGATCTAGGAATAACGCATTCTGTACCATTTGACGTAATAACCATTACGAAAGAAGTGGTGCTGGGAACTCTACTATCATTTAATCCCAGAAAATCCCCTGGTTATGATAAAATTACCACCCCAATATTCTCAAGCATTGTGCACAATTTCTATGCGGAGCTCTTACTCAGTTATTCTGCGAATCGCTGTCCAAAAGTGTTATACAGACGGAATGGAAATCTGGTATAATCTCCCCGTTCAGAGCCCGCAAATTACAGGCCTGTTACCTTGTTGTTCACCATATCCAAGGTGCTCGAAAGGATCGTGGCAAACAAACTGAGCAAATACCTTGTAGCTAATAAGCTAGAAAGGGATACGCCTGCCTTACTAACCTTCTACTTTGCCTTAAAGATTGGACTCGAGCTGTAGATGTTGGACAAACCATACATGTATTTGACTTCGATATCTCGAAAGCATTTGACCGTGTAAACCACAGTATTCTCTTAACAAATCTGAAACGTTGTGGTATCACTGACAGACTGTTAGTCTGGTTACAAGATTACCTGACTACACGGCTTGTGCAAGTCTCTGTGGACGGTGCTCTATCGAAATCGGTAGCCGTGACAAGTGGAGTGCCTCAGGGTTTTGTCCTCGGAACAATTCTCTTCGCACTTTATACCAATGACACACCGGCTCTCATCAAACGTAAGATCGTACTATTCGAGGACGATATAAAAGTGTGGTCGAGGAAGACTGCGAACTTCTCCAGAAGGATCTGAACAACCTCCAGGTTTGGTCACTTAAAAATCGCCTATTTTTCAATTTTCAAAGTGTCATATGTTAAACCTTGGAAAATATGCGGTGTCCAGTATTTTCTTGGTACACACAGCCTCTTGTGGACCACGGAACAAAGGACTTGGGTGTGCTAATAAACAACACCTTAGGGATGTTGAGCCGCTGCATCTCCGTCTATAGAAAAGCATCACAGAAATAGTCAATCCTAAAGAGAATTTTTGGTAGGTTCTCAAAGCAGACAATTCCCTGCATTAAAAATATGTACATAAGGCCCACGATGAAATATGCAGTTCAAGCATGATCGCCATGGCTTAAAAAAGATGTTGCGACTTTGCGAAGAATATATCATCGAGTTACGAAACTTGTCATCGTACTCAGCCGGAAACCTTACAAAGAGCGAATCAAAACCCTAAATTTATTTGATTATCCTCGTCGTCGTCTCCGGAGTGATTTGATTTTGGTTTACAATATTTTGAATACCGAAAATCACTCTCTACAATGCTTGTTTAATCTACGGGGCTCGCATAAGACAAAAGCTCACACATTTATTCTAACTGTCCCTCACTCACGACTCAACTGTAGACGACATTTTTTGCTGTGTGAGTTTGCTTTACTTGGAACAATCTACCACATTCTGTTGTAAACTCACCAAATCAGCAGATGTTCAAGAGAAGTCTTGATGCCTTTTGACCATGAACCCCTGCACCAAAGAAAACTATACATCTTAGCACCATGCATCTACATTTGTCATCCCACCAATCGGAAACAGTTTCTGCCCTTGTGATTTTTACCTCATTCTTGAACTGCTTAGTAAGCAACCAAATACCATTTTTGCTTGTTATATTATTCGCTATTTCCATAATATTCTGTGGTTTTTTGTAAAGCTATATGCTTTTAGACCATTACAATTGAATTGAATTTTATAATAATGAATCTGCATTCAACCCAATACAGACGGCAACGAGGAGCACTAATTTTCATTTTGACAGTGTTAAATCAGATAAACCATCCATGCTTACATTTGTTACATCTTTCCCACAACACGCATCTGCGTGGTCACCAATCTACACTGATCTAATCTTTACGAAAATTATTACTCAATCTAGATTCAAAAATCCAAAACACTTGCATTCCCCCTCGCTCTAGTGAAACGCTTTTCGAAGCTAATAAGCTAGCTCACATAGTGGGATCAGGCAAATGCCCAGGCAATCCAAAACTGGTGCACATATTTTCGAAGATTCAATGTAATTATTGTATCGCAACATTGTCAAGAATAGCTCTTATCTTGCTGCAGGCAAAACCGTTTGATCGCGAAGCTAATGCTTACGAGAAGATTAACTAACAGAAGGTTTACGGCACAAACTATTGACGTGCACTTTACTGTTGCGCTGATGCGTTCACACAAGTTCTATAAACGCAGAGGTCAGTCCTGGCGATTTTTGAACCGTTAAAATCATGAAGTCACGACCTTCCAATAGCTGACGGAAATGGCGTATGGCTAAATATATTGCAAGTAATTCGCGGCCAAATGTGCTGTAGCGGGTATGTGTGGGATTAAGCTTCTGCGAAAAGAATGCTAATGGACGGACTGGGTTCTTACGGTATTGTTGTAAAACAGCACCCACAGCCGATTTGGAGGCATCGGTCGTCAATGATAAATGTAAAGTCGGGTCTGGATCAATAAAAGGCAGTTCGGTGGCACTGCAAAGAGCTTTATTGGATGCGGCAAAAGCTTCAAGTGCCTCTGACGAAAGCTGAAGTGATTTTGCTTTGGAGTTGAGTAAATCAGTCAGCGGTGCAATGATTTTTGCACAGATTGGAATGAAACGGCGGTAAACGTTTATCATACCTGTAAGATACCTGTTAAAATTCATGTAGCTTTAAAATTCATTCTTATTCCTTTATACTTTCGACCTATACACAATACTAATTTTTGGTGACTTGAATCTGATGTTGTTCATTGGTTTTACAGAATTTAGATATTAAACCTTACTTTTTGTAATTCATTTGTGTTACCAGAAATCTTTTAATAATCTGTCCGTCATTGTTAAATTTGGTTGCCATTTTAGGCACTTGTAATTTGCTTGGATGTTGGCCCCAATTTTAGGTGTCAAGTATTTTTGATAGAGACATTTTGGACGTCGAGTTTGGTAAACCAATTGTTTGAATTTTTATCTCAGGACGTCTTTGATTTGAACTGAATTGTTTCTGGAGTATTTTGGCTGCATTTTATTTTGCTTTTACGATACATTACCGTTGAGGTTTGTATTATTGTTATCGTAACTGTCAATTACAGTTCCGCAGTATATCCGAATAGTTGTTCTGAATTTGTCAAACTAAAAACGGGTGGTCTACGCGTTTACCAACGATACAGTACTCAACTGTTCCGGGTTGTAAAAATGATGTGAGCCAACAGTGTTCAAATGTTCCAAATGACAAAAATGCTGAAAGGATGGACAATACAATGGTGAACAATCTATTTTTGTTTTCTCCAAATACCACGTGCAAAAGACGTGGAATTTAATGGCAGCCAAGCAGTATGAATTAGATCAATAAAACAAAAGGGGGTGTACAACTGGATAGGACAGTAACGAAAATGTATAAACATAACAATGGCAGATAAAAACTGTGTAATAAGGGAGTATCAATGCGAAATCTAGGATCTCTTGTAAAAATCTTGATTGACTGCACTTTTGTTGCAGTCGTTTACTGGATTCTTATTCGTTCGAATTGGGTAACCGAGAACGATGAGATCTCCTCGCAATCTCCTTTGTGCAAGTGTCCTCATTTCCAGTCCTCTGAGTCGCCCGGCGAATGGCATATTTTCGACACCAATGACAAGCTTAGAATCTCTCCGATATATGCGATCCAGTAGTAAGATGTCTTTTTGGAGCCATGGTGTCCAGGCTTGTGCGGCATAATCTAGAACCGGGTGTATATATGTATTCATCATGAGATGAAAACACCCCGGTGGAAAACGTCCAAATATCCGCCGTAACATGCCAAGCAGCCGAGACGCGTTTTTTGTAAACGGTTTCGCATTGTACACCGTTTTTCAGGATTATAAGACTACAACAATCGCGCTCGTTCACTTTCCCAATTTTGCTATTTACTGTCGGTTTTGATCCATCTGAACATTGTGTGTTTTCTTGAACCGTCTCTCAACAACAATGCAGATAAAAGTATACCTTCGAGTTCTTTTTTACTTTGCAACATTTCCGTGAACAATCTCGATTTATTTTGGCGCAGCACTTTGAGAGCACGAGTAAAGCGAGTCAGTGAAACCGGATTGATTGTTTTTAAAATCAGCCTAGTGCACAGTTTCAACCATTTGGTTAGATCATACTGCTGTCTACTATAGAATATTGTCTTAGTTGCATTGGTACAGATAATGCTGAGCGAAACCCTTTTTGAAGCAGGGTTCTTAAACACAACACTTGATGAGGATGTCTTAGCTGCGACGGTATAATTTAAATAATCAAAATTAGAATAAAGGATTCTTTAGACATCGACTTCAGTATCTGGTCTAACATTTTATATGATAAGAAGCTAAACATCAAGGATGCTATACAATGGATTTGGAAAAATTTAGGATCGGAGTTTATGGTGCGTTTATATTGTGAATAATACAACGCACAAACAATATAAGTTGGTGGCCTCAACCTATACTTTGATACATTATCACTATGAAGAAGAAATCAATTCAGTTTTGCACACAAAAATTGCTAATAACAAATTAAGATTATACAATGAGTGCGGTTGAATGAAAAACTATGAAAATAAGTGCACGTAAGCATTTCATCATGAGTTCTATTATTCTTTTATGTTGAGGAATGTGTTGCGTGAATGTCGGCGAGTGAACAAAAGTATCAATGCTATTGTGTTAACAAGGAATGGGTAGGCTGAGAAAGAGTTGAATTAATTAAAGGTATTGGATTTAATCAATCTAATCGATACAGAGCCAAAAATGCATGCGTTAGTTAGTAAGTAGTTAGTTTGTAAGTATTATTTTACAGAGACTTGAGGGAAATTATAATGTTAATGATTGAGTGTGCATGCCTTTAATTTCGTCTAAATAAGCACCGTATAATAACGTCATGTTGTTGTCCATCAAATTTCTCAATCGAGCATTTATTTGATAATTATACAAATTCATCGCTCAAAGTTTATCTACTTCACATCAACTCCACTACACAATCCTGATTCATAACAATTACCCGGAGCTGTCAAGCTCTATGAGTTGACTGGCTCGTAAAAGTTAGCCGTTGCTGTGTGTTTGAGATGCAAAGAACTCCGTCGAGTAGGAGAACTCTTGCATCTTATCACAAACGCTCCAAGATTACAACTCAGGAAAGCTGCCAGAAATTGGACCCGCAATGCACTGTTTTTGTACATAAATACATTTCTTCACTTTCAGCCACTTATCAGCACATGCCACGTGATAGATGTCAGATAACAATGTGACTCAGACAATAACTAATAATTCGCTTTGGGATTTAAAGCGAAGTAAAGCGAATATTGTTGAATAATTTATTCGCTATCGCCATGCTATTATTTGTAGTAGACTGACCACTACAATAATGTCCCCCAAGAATGTAGGAGAAAAAGCACAGGAAATGGAATATTTATTGCAGGAGCCAAAACGCGCACGACGGTACAGCGGAGCAATAACGGAACACGATTAAACAGAAATTGTGTCAAGATCAATTGTTATTAGGTACAGTAAAACAATGTTGCTATGCAGCCTCCTTCCAAGAAGTCTGGTCAGAGGAGACTTCTGATCAAGAATTGACATGTGAACTGGCTAAGCGGTGTCAGGTCGTTTCATTCTGGAACATAGTATCTCAGCAACCAGTCACTTCAAAGTCATGCAAAGCACTTGATCTGCGGGGGCCGATTGTCGGTGGTGACCAGGGTAGGGTACACGAAAAACCGATCAGGACTAAGCCGAGTCACATCTCACATGGGGCGAACATGCTGCTAGCGAGAATCGCCCGTCTGGCCTGGTCTTAGTAGTGAGTATAGTAAGGGTTATCTACGGTGGTGCTGGGGTTGTGTCTTGCGGATTAGCTGAGTCAACTGCATATTTCATAAAAGCCCGTTTGACTCCATCAATCGAGAGCGTGTCATATCGGCCGTCGCAGTCAATCACAACTGTTTTGGGACATCTGAATTATCCTAAATTGTCCAGAATAAGGAGGGTGAAGAGGTTGCTTCGGAGATAGACATACTGGCAATGTGCCAACTCCTTAGGCTTGTTGGACGTTTTGGCCTGAAGTCGCGGGTTTCGTGGGTGGAAAAGACTCATATAATGACGCAAGCGCACCACTCAATCTATATAGGTAAATGGTGATTGCCTCGCCAGGGAGACATATTCACTAGGTAACGCGATGGTACGACCGAATGTTAACTCGGCGGCAGTGGCTTGTAAGGGGTTTTTAAAGGTTAATCTTATCCATAGGAGGACAATAGGCAGGACTTCGGTCCAGTCAGTACCTTCAAGTGCCATTAATGCGGCTTTGATTTGCCTGTGCAACCTTTCCACCACACCACTTGCAGCAGGGTGATAGGCAGTATTTCCATGATGTTTGCAACCCAGGGTAGACAGCAACTTACTGAAGGCACCATCGAAATGTGAACCTTGGTCCGTTGTAATGATAGTCGGGCAACCGAACTGTGCCACCCAACGTTCGAAAAAAGCGTGCAACTCTATCGGAAGAGCAGTTGTGTAGCGGAACGGACTCGGACACCTGGTGAAACGATCGAGGCTCGTGAGGATGTATGTATAGCCACGTGAAGGTACTAACGGGCCAACTAGGTCCACCTGGATATGAAAGAAACGCTCATCTGGTTAGGCAAAAGCTCTTAATCGGCTTTTGGTGTGTAAGCGGATTTTAGTGCGTTGACAATCACCGCACGCTTTAACCCATGGCCGATCGTCCCTACTGGCGTTCGGTCCGTCACCTAGACCTGTGGACCTATCCTTGATGTTGAGAAGATGACTTAATCTCCCCAAGCCGATGACAGTTGTCGTCGTCGTCGTTTTGCTGGCAATGTGCGATGGGCGCAATGTTTAAGGCAACGCCGCGAATCATCGCCGCATCTCCGATGTATCCAGCAAACAGGTGACTGAGTGTGACTACTCAAGTCTTGGTGGGTTGGGTTGCGTGATCGTCACTTATAGTTGAGTGTGAAGTTTCGAACCTCAACCTCAACGAGTAGATCCGCATTGCTGACTTCCGCAGTATTACCCTATGTGCGTGATCGTCCTGCGGTTATCGTGGAAATATGGGCATCTGGATAGGGACGGAAACATTCAGCGATATTGTTCGTTATTTCCGCAAGCTCAGATACTGGAGTGCTTTTTGCAGCAACCAATATGGGTTGCACACACTCAGCTAAACGCTGGAGCCATTGTTCCTTTAGTAAGGACACGTCCGTTTGCGACGAAACGAGCAGGCGGCGCATCTCCATTAGTATGGTAGATGGCTTTTTGTTAACAGTTTCTAAGTTGCCGAACAGCTGCTGTAGCCTACATAGTTCGGACGGGACCGTGCAGGAACTCACGGAATATTTGACGATACGGTAGTGGTCGCCTAGGAGTGCAGCTAGGACTGCGTCACGTACCTGTAATAACAAATCCGTGGGGAGTTTCTGCGTTACATGTGAGAACATGGCGGACTCATCAATTAAATTTTTAGAACTAAATTCAGTTTCTTAAACACGAAAACAATACTCAGGGTCTGTGGGATAAAACTGGGTATTTTAATGACTGTCGAGACCAAATTAAGGCAATTAGAATCACTCATGATGATCAGGAAAAATTGATGCGAAAATGCGATAACAATTACCTGAAAAACCCCAATATAAAGCGGGAAAATGCCGTACCGGAAAAGATACGCATGCTTCGGTACGCGTGTATTTCGGGCTCACCAATTTGTAGTAGAGTGACCACTACACATTCTAGTGTTAGGAGATTACGTTTTTTTTAAAAATATAACTTGCTTTTGTTTCACACACAATGACCAGGATGGGCCTTTGCAGTTTTCATGATTGTGCAATTGTGCGGCGCTTCTGTGCTATGCAACTGTACCCAAGTTTTACCGTCGGTAGTGAGCTGCGTACGGAAACACTCTTGAGTCTATTTTCATTTTCATGTGTCTAGGCTTAGACAACCTGACAGTATCATAGCTCACAAGCAGCCTATGAGTGTTCGGAACTTTTCTTGGATCAGGCTTGTGATTTCATACATAGGTATTCAATGTGAAATTATATTTTTCAAACTTACGCTTATTTGAATCATGTATTCTCCGATTATCGTAGGTCTGGCCCTGGTTTTTATTACAAAGCTGTTGCATAAATCAAGGTTGCCACAGCCGGGGTTGGCAGTGGGGATGAGTTCCCACTGTCTATAAAATGCTCTCATAAGGCGTGTGTCTCAAACAGCATCTGACAACCAAAGCCCAGATCCTGGCCTGCACGTGGCGGAACTGCTTCTACTGACAGGAGAAAGGGCGAAGGCGGGTGACTGGCGCCTCAAAACCAGTTTGCTCCGGGCAGATGGAACTCGTTAGCCTGGGAGGGCAGTCCATCTAAGGGAAGGAAATCCATGATTCCAAACCTCCGCTGCCTTGCGGCATACCCGATTGCGGGAAAGTCTACGGGAGTGAACCCTGAGGAGAAATCCGCGCTGCCTTGTGGGAAGACTTTTGAGTCAAAGGCTCCGGGTGTGGTCCCCTAAGCTAACTCCCTACTTTGGCCTTGGCAACCTGGTAGTATTTTGCCTACAACAAGAATCATGGAATCTACTTCAAACACGACTTGCTGTCAAAATTACCTTCGCTACATTACATCACATGCCGAACCTTATATCCCACACCCTTCATTACACACAAGCAATGAATCTCGTCAAGATGCTCCTTCAAGCTCGCCAAACGCAGGACAGCCAAGCCAGATTGCTCAATACTTTAAACTCCCTATGCCCTTCAAGCTAGCTGCATTCAACGTGAGGACCTTGAGACAAGCAGGACAACAGGCTGGATTAGCTCGTACACTAGAAACGATGAGAGTAGACATCTGCTGTCTATCAGAAACGCGCTTACACGAATCTAGCAGTGTGATAAACCTATGCTCACCGAATAATACCGGCGTTAAGTTCCGTTTGCGCGTATCTGGTGATGAAGAGACCCAGGCAGCGGGACTTGCAGGAGTTGGTATTGCACTGAGCTCACGCGCCAAGGCAGCCTTGATTGACTGGTTGCCTTTCAATAGCCGTTTGTGCGCCGTCCGACTTGATGGTTCATTCAAAATCAGTCAACACAGGCGGAACACTCTTGCTCTTTTCGTCATCACAGCTTACGCCCCTATCGACTGCAGTGCTGATTTAGCGAAAGACGAATTCTACCGAAGTCTAGACGAATTACTGCGTAAAGCACGAAATTCTGATAGTGTCATCCTGGCTGGCGATCTTAATGCCCGCGTTGGCCGCCTCTCACAAAGTGAACGACACCTCGGTGGTCTGTATGGTCTTGATTGCGTCCGATCGGACAACGGTGAACGCCTGTTGAGTCTATGTGCTGAGCACCGCATATTCCTCAGCAGCGTCAACTTCCGGCATTCCAAACAACGGTCAGCAACATGGAGATCCCCCGCGACAGGACTCTGGACACAAATTGATCACATTGCGATCAGTTATCCATGGCAAGACTGAAGATCATATTGGTCGACCTGCCTATCATCAGACCACGCGTTAGTCTGTGCAAGCTTAACTATGCGTTTCAGCGGATCGCGTAAGACAAATATCATGAGGCTGAATACGCTTAAACTATCAGATAGATCAGTGGCAGAGAACTATCTAACGGCCCTATCTAATGCACTCGGACCCCATCCCGAAAATATTCAGGAGCATTGGGCTCAAATCCAAAGCGCAATGTATCATGCTGGCCTGGAAAGTTGTGAAACATCCAAGCGAACAGGTAACAACTGGATATCTGCTGCTACAGCCAAATTAATTGACCAACAGCGTTCCTTGCCTCTGGGGGAAAGATATGATTAACAGCGCAGGCAAATTCGTCACCAGTTGAAGACTCAAAGTCTCAAAATAGACCGAGAATCATGGTGGGAAGAGCAGGCGGGCGAGATGGAAGCAGCCCAAGCAGTTGGCAACACCCGCAAATTGTTCCAGCCTATACGCTCCACGGGACCCCGAATGCCCAGCGTGAGCGAACTCATCACGGAAGCAGATGGGTCGTTGATTACCAACAGAGAAAGGCGAATGGACCGCTGGAGGGAACATTTCGCTAGCCAATTCAATCAACCGCGACCACTCTCTGTTGCTCAGCCTAGTGGCTCCACCACTCAGTGGCCGGCCCCGCAGGAACCACCTACAGCGGCAGAAATTCGCTCACACATAATGAAGCTTAAACGACGCAAAGCCCCTGGTTTAGACGAGCTACCAGCCGAACTATTTGTTGAAGGTGTCGACGTTTTGTGCAGTGAACTATCAGTGCACTTCGGAAAGATCTGGAACGAGGAAACCATACCCAGCGCGTGGGGACCGTCAGCCATCGTCCCAGTATTCAAGAAAGGGTCGAGGAAAGAGTGCGGTAATCACAGGGGTATCAGTCTCATACCGGTGGTTTCTAAACTGTTTGCATCAATCATCCTGACCAGGCTTAACAGCTACCGAGAAGCAGAGTATCGAGAAGAACAGGCTGGTTTCAGAGGAGGACGCGGGTGTGTGGACAAATCTTCACGCTCCGCCAAATTTTGGAGCAACGTTACCAATACGCACGTCCAACAATTATCGTCTTTCTTGACATACGAGCAGCCTTTGATTCCATTGACAGAACCGCTCTCTGGGACTGTCTCATTCGCCATGGTGTCCCACCGAAGTACGTAATCCTGCTCAAGAAGCTGTACTGCCACACCACCGGCAGAGACAAAGCCTATGGTGATCTATCCAAAGAGTTTACCATTTCCAGCGGGGTTCGTCAAGGATGTCCGATCTCCCCATTCCTATTCAACTTTGCGATTGACGATGTCATGCAGGCAGCAACAGCCCAGCTACCGAATTGTGGGATCGACCTGCTCCCCGGTCGACGAGTTATGGATCTGGACTATGCTGACGACATTTCTCTCCTCGAAGAGGGTGCTTGCGCCATACAAAGCGCTTTGGATATACTCGTTGATCAGCTGTCGCTGTATGGATTTCATTTCTCTCCGTCAGAATGGAAAGTGTTGCTACAGGATTGGACAGACCCAATACTTGTTTTGACGATCGAAGAACATAAACTGGAAGTGACTGACAGATTCACCTAACTAGGGAGCTACATCACCACTAGGGGCGATATCGAAGCTGAAATCACTGCACGGATTGCAAGAGCACGCCATGCTTTCGCTGTGCTACGGCATCTGTGGCGCCGACGCGATGTTGGATTACGCTTGAAGGGCAGATTGTACCAGGCCACCGTACGAGAAGTTCTACTATATGGCTGCGAGACGTAGACGCTGCGACAAGCCGATAGTCAACGATTATCGACGTTTGATCATCGCTTCCTGCGGAGTATAGCTCGTTTAAGCTGGCAACAGAAAGTCAAAAATGATGACGTCAGGAGGGCAGTCCTCGGCGATCGCTCTGTGCCACTCTCCGATCATATATCCATGTGCCAGCTGAGATGGCTGGGGCACGTTCTCCGTATGGATGAGCGACGCCTTCCTCGCCTAGCTCTTTTTGCTCTCGCTGGACCTGATTGGAAACGTCGCCTGTGGCGGACAAAGGAATACCTGGCGGAAGACCCTCAAGCGTCTAACAGCCCCACTAGCCATCGTGGGAACATCGCGCTTACCCGGGTGGGGTCCGAAGGACCGTGAAGATATGTGGCTGATAACACTCAGTGTGATGGCAAAAGAAAGGAACCAGTGGAGAGAATCCTGCCGTGCTTGTGTTCCCGTTTATCAGTGACCCTCCCTTATTCCAAAAAAGACAAAAAAGATCAAAAACGGCATGTGTAAACAGAAATAAATCACCTTTTTTTCTTTTTTTCTTTGTTTCATCATGTACCTTCTTCATGGTATAGTTGTTGGCACATGGACTTTAATGACTTGTGTGATAATAATAATAATAATAAATCAATTGTATCTAACCTACTAGTTTTAACGCTCACTGAATATCATCCTACTGTAGCTTCCTGCTTTAGTGTTTAAGCGCGGGGGATGTGACAATTCACAAACTGCTCAATTCCGTAAATTTAATTCGTTGATTTAAATCAGCTCTTAGTATCGGATATAGAACGTTTGACTGCGTCAATCCCGTTTTACTGTGGATTTAAAATACCATAAATCTAATACCAATTTTCTGTTTTGCAATAGCATCACAAAGCTACTGTTTGTAAGTTTCACGGATGTGCATTGGTACAGTACTGTAGCGCGATGTTCGGATAACGATGTGCTGATTTGGTTTGCAATCGTTAGTGCACTGCATGGTGAAACACGTTGGAGTCTCATTGCTGTTTTTCTTCCCCTTATCTGTCTAGGGCTGGGCAACCTGACGGTATCTTAGCTCTTGTGCAGTCTTTGACAGTGCGGCACTTTACCTGCATCAGGATTTGTGCTTCCACACACCCATAAATACATACATACATACATACACATATTTACATACATGAATATATACATACAAGAAACAAGATTCAAGATTCAAGATTTATGGTTGAAAAAGCAATTAACTTTACAATAAACATAGAGTGGAACTATATGGACAAATATATATATATTATCTATATATAGTATATAAACTATATATATATATATAGAATATATACACTCAAATCTCCGTACTATGCCACCTCGTTACTATGCCACTCTCGCTATTGTGCCACTTTTGCTCGGTCCCGACAAAATTCAAGACAAAATAAAATTACTATGCTACTCCTTACTCTCGCTACTATGCCACTATTCCGTCACTATTTAAAAGTGCATTTTTGCGCATTTTACGCATATAGTCTGCCGGTTTCAAGTTCAATCATGCGATGTTTCTCCCTGACGCCAGCTACAACAAATCAATCACCTCACGCACAATGACAAGCCTCTTTCTTACTCTTGCGTTAAGTATCGATAGATTGACCCACGAAAGCGCGTGCACAAACAGACACTCACAGCAGTGACATCCCGAGATCCAGCTGAACAACATCCAACAGGTCTCCTTCCCACCCAACACGACAGCCAATTCGCATCCAATAGATCAGGGAATCATAGAGAACTTCAAGCACCACTACAAGAAGCTCCTGTTATGCCGCTGTCTAGAGACCATGAATGATCTCGGAAAGGAGTTGAAGTTCACGTTGCTCGACGCTCTACACGTTGCCCGGTATGCTTGGGAGCAGGTCAGCAAGTTGTCTATCAGGAACTGTTTGGCGAAAGCCAAGTTTATCGAAGAAGAAATCCGAACTGAGCCTCAGGATGCGGAGCTGCTCGAGATCTGTAAAGCTCTGCTTGTCGAGGAAAAGGTGCACGAGAAGGAGGAGATCGAGCTGCCTTATTTTCTCGAAGCAGACGAACGCCTCGCGACTGGCGGGTCATTCACGCTGGAGGAGATTGCGGAGGAGATGCTGTACAATGAGGAGTCGGTGGAAAGCGAAGACAAAGTGATTGTCGAGGAGGACATCGTTCTGTTTAAGGAAGCCCAGTGTGGTTGGATCACTGTCGGAAAGTTCATGCAGCAGACAAACGGGAAGCCCGGTGTGATGCAAGCGTGTGATCGGCTAGACAACGAGATGAACGAGATCCGATGATTTTTGAGAGCTTTGGACTTGGGGAACACCGCTAGTGATATCGATGTTCTTCGATAATAGGCCGTCCACACGAAACCGGATGTGTCGGTTGCTGAGATAATCTGTGATCAATTCGTATTAGTCTTACAACAATACCGTGTTTCTTTAGGTTGTTCAAGAGTAAAATATGATCAACTCTGTCAAACGCTTTAGAAATGTCCGGGTAGCACACATGAATACAGTCCCCCGCATCTACAATCCTCGTCCAATCGTCTAAGCTTGTCAGCAAATTTGTTAGACAAGAGCGATTTCTGCGAGATACATGTTGGGCACAACTGCCAAAATTTGGTTGATTTCCAGATGTCGCACGATTTCTGAGGTTATTATTCGCTCAAAAACTTTTGATATCGAAGACAGCAATGTCACCGGCCTGTAATGTTTAACTTCAGAACGGCAACCACATTTCTAAATATGTATTATTTGTCCTATTTTCCAGTCTTTTGGCACTACGCCAGCTTGGAGCAAATTATTAAACATGCAAGATAGAGGTTCAAATAGCTGCGCATGACAGGTTTTGAGCAGCTTTGGTGTTATCTCATCTGGTCCTGGAGATTTCTCTACGTTTAATTTTCGTAAGTGCTGCGCTACCACCATCGGAGTAATCAATACTTCACTCAAAGTCGGTCGGTCAAGTCGAACGATTGGTTCCTGATCAGGCTCCATGGATTTCGGCGCAAAATTTGTTGGGTGAGGCATCCTCACCCATGACTCGTGCGATCTTGGTAATGTCCTTATCCGAACATTGCGGATGCATGCTGTGACACATGCTAACCTTACGCTTCAATGTCCTTACCGCTTACTTTGCACACCATTTTCTGTTTCTATATAAACACTGGCCCTGTCCAGCTCTAGGACCTGGGAACCTGAGTCCTGATTGTCGGCTTGGTCATTTCATATCCATCCTGTGTTCTGTTCTCCGTCTCAGTGGGCTTGGTCTCGCGTATCATCTAGCTGATAACCTGGCCCATCTGTCTCTCAAACCCACACTACATAGCCGGCATAATAGTCGGCTAACAGGTCAGCGGTCTGATTTATGGATTCTGTGAAGCCGGACGAAGTTTTTAGGGCGAAGACTCCTGGTTTAATAAGTCTATCGTTTACAAGTCTATACACGAGCTTCGGATTATGATGCAACTGAGAAATCATGTGCGATTGGAACGCTTGTTTATCATCTAGAATTAAGCTGATAACTTTGTTTCGCATTCGTGTAAATTGTGCCCAAGAATCAGCTGTGTTGGTAGCCTTGTGAAACTCCCACGCTACTGCCCTTTGTTTCATCCACTTTTTAGTCCTGCTCCGTAGAAAAAATTTATTACGTTGAGACGTTTTCTTCAAAACAAACATTGAATGTTCCACCAATATAGATTTCAGGTGCTGTAAGAGATATCGCCAATGACTGCTCGTTCATAGCTCTACAGATAAACGATTGCCTGAAGTAGAGTGCTGCTCCTCCCCCATCGCCTAAACGGTCACGCCGGAATAGAGACATGTTGGGCAAAGAGAGTTCATGATCAGACAATGAGGCATGGAACCACGTTTCTGTTACTGAAAATATGTCTGGCGCCGTTTAATTACAAATCTCGGACAATTCGATTAATTTGTTGAAAAGGCTGTTCGCGTTTGTAAAGTTGCACTTAATCGTATTTTTCGTGAGTAATGACGGGGTGTAAACCGAAGTTATTGGTCCGGCTTCTTTCGATGGTAAAATGTGTGTGCGTCTTATTGGTCCCCGACCGCTTGAATCAACAATTAGTTTTCGGTGTGAATTGCTCAGTCCGACTCGGTTTAAGCCGGACCTACGACGTTTTTTGATGAATTGATTTCTTCCATTTGGATGGAAACGCTGCCATCCGCTATTTCCAAGTGGGAGAGTGTTTGACTTGGTTTGGGTGGTCTAAGTCTAACATCCTTAACTAGTGTTCGTTTCCCTTTTGTCCATTCCGACCTTACTATTTCGGCCATAGCGTGGGTCAAGAACGTAATCTTCAGGGGTTTCGGTCCATCCCGTTTATATTTTGGCGAAAAAAAGGAACTCGAAAAGTGTCCACAACAACGGCATTAGAAATGTAGCGCAATGTAGCGCCATTGTTTGACGTCGTGCTCTACGGTTTCCTGATTCGATGCTCTAGAATTATTTTCTGGTACTCCAATTAGAACTATACTCCGCGATGCCGTTTGTTCCTTGGAGTTCAAGCTGCCCTTCCTTTCCCACCATGGTGCATCGGGATATATGGGGCAGTTTGAGTCGGAATCTGACTTGAGTAGGTAAGCATTCAGCAATACGTTCTCGATATCAGCCTCGCATTTTAGCGTTACCTTGAGCAAGCGAGGTTGCCCAATATGAGGTGAAGTTGAATGGCGAGTTAGACGAGTCACTTTTTTTGCGATTAAATGTTTAATTTGCATTAGGTGACAAAGTTCAGACCATTTCTCGACATCGTGTTTCTGTTTGCCTTCAAACAGGCTTTCTTGAGACCCGCTGATATTCATACATATCACGTTCAGCGTGTATGGGATGTTCTTTTTGCGTATCGGAAAGTCAGACGTTTTAGAATTTAAAACATTTGTGGCTTGACTTTGTGAGTTGGGTACAGCAGTTTTGGAGTGTACAGCCGAGGTCGACCGTAACTGCATAACTCTGTGAGAATTTCCTACTTCTGTGGTCCTTTTAACTGATTCCAAAACGGGAATAACACTGCATTTTTGCTTTTTTGGCACACGAATAGCCTTAGTCTTATATTCCTTCAATGGTGGTTCCGAAATCGTTTAATTGATATGATGGTTTATATCATGCATACATACATACAAACATACATATATACATACATACTTACATACATGCATGCATGCATATACAGACATACATAGAGACATACATACAATACATACAAGCATAAATAGATACATGAATACTTACATACATACATACATACATACAAACAAACAAACATATATACATACATACACACATACTGGTTGTAAGTTCAGGAGATTCGAGCATTCCATAAGCTGCCCACCTGGTAATCATTCACTATAAATAGTAAAATGTGGTTATTATATTAAGAAAGTTATTTATTCCTATTTATTACAAATTCATTATTTCAACGCATTCGAAATGGTTTTGATAAATAATTAATGTTCATCTTTTTTTATATGATATTAATATGGATTTTTGAATGATTATTCTAATTCTATTAATTTTTTATTTTTTATTTAACATGACTTCCAAGAGTAATCATTATAGCTTTCGCACTACGGGTTTGGTATATATTACTACTGCTAGTAGATTTATATACCCTCGATCATGATTGGTCAAATGATAAATGCTAACCATAGCAATGGCTCCGTTTACAAACAACATAATTGCGCTTAACATCTAGCACCACTAACACTACTTATAAATTTTTTCTGAGTGCCCGGTATTCATTATCGGGCACTACTAATGCATTTGAGTATCTGTTACAGATTGACTCGGGTATAATATTATTCTCTGGTTCCCAAAACCTCAGAAAATCTCTCTTGCAATCTGATTTTTCTTGGTTTCTTCACTTTCCCCGTTTTCTAGCGCATTTGCGCTCAATGGAATGATACCGGCAGTGTTAGGAATCCGACTCGATTTGCCAGCGCGCATTCGCTCACGTTCTTTTAATCGGCCTTCTGTGGAAGCGTTTCCGGAGCCATAGCAGGCGCTCTAACAACAACCGTTGATGTTGCGAAAACTCGAAAATTGCTTGGAGAGGTCTAAGTTTCGTTTTGCAGGCTTTTCTTCGACTTCTGAATTGATACTCCGCCTATTTCAGGTATGCATTTATTTTTTGTAGTTGTCATTGACTGGCTTCTCATTGATACAATATTTCCGTTGATGTTGGATCAGTTGCAAGAATGACCACCGATCACTGAACCACTCACTTCTTATTTTCATTCGATGATTCACTACTTGATTATTGCTCTTGTGCAAAAACAATTAATAGATCACTTGCCATTTGTACAGCTAAAATATGCTCGTTTTTCTCGTTTCAGTTGATTTTATAATGAACACATCATTATGATTCGTGTTTATAACCACGATATCTCCTGAGTTTCGGCTGTTTGACGACGGTCTTTTATTTACATTTATTTATATGCAACAATATGTTCAGCGTTAATCCTCACCGATTTTCACCCCATTTCCTCTTTATCCCTTCCTTATTCTATAAGGTTATACCCCTTTACATGCTTGTAGCACTTCCTGCTTCTAACGATCTTTGGTATCGGCACTGCCCACCATTATTTAAAATTGAATTTGTGCGGAGTTCCCGCTCTTATCACTGAGGAATAAATCTTACTCTCATCACCACGAGATGGCTTGCATCGGATTTAGCATTTTCCAGCGCAGGCGCATCCGTGGTTATCTAATTCAAACCCTTAGAAAAATCCACACAACAGCCCACCTGACTTGATGATTAAGTAAAATTGATTCCAATCTGCCGTCATAATCTTACCCTTCAAATAATGCACTCCCGCATAATCTGCCGTCGGAACTTGTATTCAGACGGTATATGCTTTCTCTGGAACATTTTATGTCCAGCAATTTTTCGTCAATGAATGAAATGATTTTCCAAGAAAAGTTACGAAGTTTTATGTTGAATAATACTGTTCTGGCCTCCGGTTACCGAAAACCATCTGTAATACACATGCAACTGGAAAAAAATATCCAAACACATTTTGACCAACATTCTCCATTTTTTTCTTATCCTTCGAAACGCACGGATCAATATATTTAAAAATTTATTAATTATTCCTTTTCATTAAAATTAGGTATCTATATGCTATGATTTAGTGTGGCATTTTTGCATTTTCTCACCTTGAAAATTAAATCGAATTTCTTTGACGATTACCACCACATAAATCCGAGAGCAGCCAGCTGTGGACAATATTTTTACTCTTTGACGGATCGTATAGCTGCGCCGTATTTATATGCAGCTAATAATAGCCTTTTTAGACTTCAAAGTAGAACTTGATTCAGTAGATCTAAATGTCTTGTTTGATAACTTACTTGGCGCAGAGATGTGCCGCATAGTGTGTGCAATTTATGTTCGCATCTTTGTGTGTGTGGGGGTTCGCAATGACCTTTCGCAAATTTCGTATCCATGAGTGGCATTCGACGGAATTGTCCAATTTTTCCTTTTCTAATCAATTTGGTAATTGATGCTGTTATGGAATTATGTCACGGCAACCTTCGGAGCTCACATTCTACAAGGCGGCAAACTTCACGATCTGAACTATGCTAATGCAGCAAGGAAGCTGTTTTACTGATTTTGTTCTACTCGTTGACGAAACTGAATTTATTTTTTGTTTCATTCGAGGTGTAGGCACCTCATCTCGGCTTATTGTGCTTACTCATTTATAGATTCTGTATCATTTTAGGCCCACCCTTCATCATTATGTCATGTTTGCACTGCCGTAACGCTTCCAATACTTGCTAATCGTTAGGCTCTATTTCTGATAATGAAGACATGCCCAGTGTAACGTAAATTCCACAAACCATTTCATTTACGGCAGATCTGTAATGCACTCCAGCACATCCATTGTGGTTGAATCAATATTGATGCCTATGCCGAATGTCAATTTAGGCGTCGAGCAACCCTTCTGAAGATCCGGTGAATACTTATGGTCTTTAATATTAATATCAGTGTCGATCAGAGGATAAGTGCTCACAGCAAATAAATCGCTTATGAAAAATTTATATTCAATTAAAATCTCAAAGTATGTGACCCACAAATGCTAAACCATCCTCCTCCTTATATTTAATTAATCGAGGTCACATCGGTTTAAAATAAATATGTTTGGCATATTCCAAATCAGCCGAATAATAACTTGGCTTCTGCGAGCACCCACTACGATTTGTCTTTGGTCTTTCGTGAACCTGACGTCCGAGGTTGAATGCATTTTAAACTCATTTTTATTGTTAATTGTACTCACTTGTGAGATGCTTCTTGTTCTCCGAAACATTTGGAAGCTTGTTGCTTAGCGTATTATCTAACTTGCCGTAAAAATCGGACCACGTTTGGAATATTGTTAGTGTCGACGCCCGCGTGCGTTTTCTTACCGCTCGGCAGTTTCCTCAATGTCATGCACTGGTGCTTCTGGCCTGTACATGTAGCCGATAATAAGCCGCAACACAACTCACAGCATTTTCCTTACTACTGTTGTTGCAGCAGATATTCTAGCAATTGTACAAAATTCATTTGCTACTGAGCTCGTTTACAATCGCTGGTCAATCACTTTTGCAGAATCGATCACATCGAACAGCAATCTGTTACGCGGTCGTTTTTCACTAGTCCATAATATTTCTAGATTGTTTTCTGAGTTATAAATGCTATCCTCTAGTCGATGTGACGTCGATGCATACTATGTACTGCATGGCTAGCTATCGGGTTACATTTTTTAGTTTCATAGCGCAGTCACTCATTTCTATTCTGTCATTGGTCTTTGCGTCGTCCACTTGAATTGCTTTTCAACCTCTGTTTCCAGCACTATACTATGATCTCATCATCAACCAATCTGGCATTCTTAACTTGCCTAGGTTCATTAGGAACAAACTGTATGTTGGGTGAGGCGTCCTCACACATCACGCGTGCGACCTTGCGACATTGCAGATGCATGCTGTGACACGTGCTAACCTTACGCTTCAATGTCCTTACCGCTTAATTCGCACACCATTTTCTGTTTCTATATAAACACTGGCCCTGTCCAGCTGTAGGACCTTCGAACCTGTGTCCTGACTCAAGGATTGGTCATTTCATATCCATCCTGTGTTGTTCTGTTCTCTGTCTTGGTGCGCTTTTTCTCTCGTATCATCTAGTTGATCACCTGGCACAACTGTCTCTCAACCCACACTACATAGCAACTTTGCGACGGGGTGTTTAAAATCATGTTAGCTGAATCCGAAGTGTCTGTTTTACAAAAGCTGCTCGAACATCTACTACAGATAAAAGAAGCAAATTCTTCTGCTAATGCTCTCAAATCTCCATCTACAGAATCTCTCGAGTCTATAATGGAATTTCACTTCGACCCGGATAATAATGTGACTTTCGACACGCGCTTCCGGCGTTATGAAGATATATTCCGAATAGACCTCAAGGACCTGGGAGATGACCGCAAAGTTCGACTGCTGTTGCGCAAATTGGGTGCAGCGGAATTAGAACCCACGTGACCGTACATTCGAAGAGAAAGTCGAATCACTCAAGCAATGATTTGGTGATCAATCATCTCTATTCAGTATTTGCTACCGCTGTCTTATTATGGTCATGAATGAAACAACCGATTTTGTGACACATCTCGCGTGAACGCTTCAAATTGCGCTCTCTGACTGACGATCAATTTAAATGTCTCATTTTTATCAGCAGTCTGCGATCCTTGCGGTTTACAGATATTCGGACTCGTCTCGAGCAGGATCCAACTATGACGCTCCAAGCAATCGGAGAAGAACACCAACGTCGCATGAACATTAAAAACGACTCCGTTCTTGTGCAGTCGAACATTCGTGCCAATTAAACAATCCAGGCGGTACATCAACCAAAGCAGAACAACACTCAACAACAGTCTCCGCACTTAGCTCGACAACCAAAGCTGCTAAACACAGATCAAAAATCCAAGCCACCGTATTCATGCAGACATTGCGGAGAATGGCACTTTCACCGGAAATGCTCCTACAGAACCAATCGATGCAAGCAATGCAATCGAATAGGACACAAAGATGGTGTAGTGGACTAATGAAAAATAGTCTAGCACTACACACAAAAAGGCGAAAATGGAAAGAACTCACTGAAAGACCAAGAGAGCAAATATCCAAATAAAGATCCGTGAAGTCCAACGATAGCGAGGTAATCCACACAGGAAAATCCAAGAGATGGAATCCAAGGTGCAGAATGCGCTAAAATGTTGGAGAATCCGTTAATCACAGTTCCAGCATAGAGTGGCGCACACCGACTTCGCAACCACGGGAGAAGACGAAGTCCGAGTTCGAAATTGTATTGACCGCCAAAAAGTATATTGTACATACATTGATACAGATGAAGTGTACATGGCCAAAAAATGAATAATCGTACAAGGCCAAAAATTGTATGTACAAAATACGAAGTTACGAAGTGGAAGCAGTTCACTACAATACTCCCCCACCAGAGCATTAGTTAGGCTTGAATGAAGGGTAACATACGCTCGAAATGTTCATAAGGTCACGTAATCAGCAAAGCATTTGGGCCAATGCACATGTCTACCGGTTCGGGTTTGAACGGGGGTAGGAGGGACCGGGGAATTAGGATGAACATGAGTGGAGGTTGGCACATGAGGATTATCAGGGGGTTGTGCGTGAGGCGTAGTGATGCTTGGTGGAGATTGCGGCTTAAGCTCGACAAAAGCAGGTTTTAAGCGGTCAATAGAAACTGTGTCACGTCGACCATTCATATCCAAAACGAAGAACTTGTGTTTACGATCGATAACTCTGTGAGGTCCATGATAGGATGACTGAAAAGGTTTACAAACAGAGTCGCGTCGCACAAAAACAAAATCACACGTATCAAGATGAGGTGATTTCTGTTGGTGGATAATGCGCTGACGAGGAGGCGTAAAGTCCAACTTGGACATGAACGTGCGCAAGCGAGAAATGTAATCTGACGCCGGAGGTAGTGACTGGCAGGGCACAACGAGTTCACCGGGAAGACACAAGGCGGTACCAAAAACTAACTCTGCGGCTGAGCACTGCATGTCTTCTTTGATAGCGGAACGTATTCCAAGAAGAACAAGTGGCAAATTCTCAGTCCATTTATTAGGATCAGGCTGGCAGGCTAAAGAGGCTTTAAGCTGCCGATGGAAGCGTTCAACCAATCCGTTCGAGTTAGGGTGGTAGGCGGTGGTTCGGATGTGCTGGCAGCCAAGGAGTCGCGTCAAATCTCGGAACAGAGTCGATTGAAACTGAGCGCCACGGTCGGTTGTGATGACAGATGGTGTGCCAAAATTGGCAATCCAATGTTCGACGAAGGCGCGTGCTACAGTCTCTGAACATGTGTCTTTGATCGGAACAGCAATCTGCTATCGAGTAAAACGATCAATCGCCGGTAGGATAAATGAGTATCCGTTTGATGATGGCATAGGACCGACGAGATCAAGATGCACATGAGAGAATCGACAGTTGGAATGCCTAAATGGAACGTAAGGTGTGAAGGTATGTCGAGATATATTGTTCTTTTGACAAGGAATGCAATGCTGGACCCAAGTTCGTATATCCTTATTCATGGACGGCCAAACGAAACGATCTGCGATTAGCCTCACGGTGGCACGCTTTCCGGGATGAGACATCGAATGAAAATGATCGAAAATGGCACGTCGCAGAGAAGGAGGGACAAAAGGTCTAGGTTTCCCTGTCGAGATATCGCACATCAACGAGGCATCGGCGTTTGGTAACTGAATTGGCTGCAAATCCAGGGATCGAAACTTCGCGAGTTCGGTTTTATCAATCTCGGCTTGATGGTTAATCAAAAGGGAGAGATCAAATGGTTTGCCTGCAGACAAAACAGAAATGTCAGGTCTTGATAAAGCATCGGCGACCAAGTTAGCATCTCCTTTGATGTAAGGAATATCGGTAGAGAACTGAGAGATGTAATCTAAGTGTCGAATCTCGCGTGGCGAATGACGATCAAGTTTAGACTGCAGAGCAAAAGTTAATGGTTTGTGATCCGTAAAGATAATGAAGTCACGACCTTCCAGTAAATGACGGAAATGCCGTATGGCCAAATATATCGCAAGTAATTCACGGCCAAATGTGCTGTAGCGAGTTTGTGCCGGATTAAGCTTTTTCGAGAAAAATGCCAGTGGACGGACTGTGTTCTTGTGGTGTTGTTGTAAAACAGCTCCCACAGCTGAATTAGAGGCATCGGTCGTCAATGACAAAGGAAAGGTCGGTTCCGGATCAATGAATCAGAGTTCTGTGGCACTGCCTCCGGCGAAAGCTGTAGTGATTTTGATTTGGAGTCGAGTGAATCGATCAGCGGTGCAATGATCTTTGGGCAGTTTTGAATAAAGCGACGTTAAAAGTTGATCATGCCGCTAAAGCGCCGCAACTGCGTTACCGTTGTGGGGACAGGAATGTCGGAAATCGCCCGGCATTTCTCGGGAAGATGTGTGATACCAGATCGAGTAAGGCAATGAACGAGGAATTCCAGTGAATCTGTGCCGAAAATGCTTTTACTTGGGTTGATCTTTATTCCGTAGTTAACGAAACGCTCTAAAACCAGACGGATGTGCTTGACATGCTCCTCTGGAGAGTTGCTGGCAATCAAGACGTCGTCGATGTATGTGTAGACAAACGGCAAGCCTCGCAAGACTTCGTCGATGAAACGTTGGAAGGTTTGTGCCATGTTTCTCAGGCCAAAGGGCATCCAAGTGAATTCGTATAAGCCGAAAGGAGTTGTGACTGCCGTTTTGGGTATGTCTTCCTCGGCTTCTGGGATATGATAATAAGCACGGACGAGATCAAGCTTAGTAAGGATCGTTGTGGCACAAAGATTCAAAGAAAAATCGTGAATGTGTGGCACCGGATATCTGTCTGGGACCGTTCGATTGTTGAGAGCACGATAGTCGCCACATGGCCTCCAGTCATCTGAGGTCTTCTTGGGAACCATATGAAGTGGTGACGACCAGGAGCTGGAAGAGGGACGGATGATCCCAAGCTCTAGCATGTGCTCAAACTCGGCTCTTGCGATCTTGAGTTTCGACGGGTGAAGTCGCCTAGGTCTGAAGGAGACTGGTGGTCCGCTAGTGACAATGTGATGTTTCACGGAGTGTGTCACTTTGTCTGTCGGTCGTGGGGGCTGCATGACGGATGGAAATTCATGCAGTATAGCACTAAAAGTCGAAGTTCTGGAGTGACAGCTTTGATGCCGGAGGAAATGGCTTTAGTAGTGATACCTGAGACCTGTAAAGAGGTTTTCGTATCTACTAATCTCCGCTGTTTTACTTCGACAGTTAGACCGAAGTGAGACAGAAAGTCGATGCCGATTATTGGGCAATTAACCTCCGCGATGAGAAACACCCAGGGAAAACTGCGTCTTAGTCCTAAGTTGAGGGTTAGCAGGCGTTGGCCGTAAGTGTTAATACGAGTGCCATTTGCCGCCTGAAGAGTGTAGGACGACGGTTTGGAGGTGCTGGATGTTGGAGGTATGACGCTAATTTCAGCGCCAGTATCGACTAGAAAACGCAGACCACTCGATTTGTCTGTAACATAGAATAGGCGACTCGGGTTTGGTAGGCCGGGAACAGTAGTCGCTGTAACTGGTTGACCCTTGATTTTGACGGTTTTTGAACACGGAGAGATGCATTTTGAGGCTTTATCCCCATATCTCTTGTGGTACCAACATACGCGCTCAGGGGTTTTCGATGGTCGAGATTTCGATTTTGAGCGAGGTGGGTTGGGAGATTTTGACAAAAGAGAGTTCGCCACAAGAGTTAGTTCAGCAACTTGTTCTTTTAATTCCGAACATGGACAGGGCGAATTGATGTGTGCGGAATCAACCGTAATTTGGTCGGCTTCTTTTGCTTCGAGCATTTTGTCAGCCGCTTGTGCTAGTTCGTCTAATGATACGTAAGTAATCAAACCAGCAAGCACTTGGCAAATGTCAGTTGGGAGGTTTTTAAACCACAACTGTGTTAAAATGCTCTCCTCAATCCTTTTGTCTCCAAGTAGCTCTTTCATCTGGCGAAGAAGCTGAGATGGCTTTTTATTACCAAGAGCCATTTTGGAAAAGAGGACGTCGAGCTTCTCTTGCTCAGAAAAACCAATTCGGTCTATTAGAGCGGATTTGAGCTTTTCGTATGGCTTGACCTCAGGCATAGCATAAATAAGATCACTGACTTGTTCAGCTACGTCGAAAGGGAGCAGGGTCACCACATGAGAATACATGATAGATTCATTGGTGATGCCATATATACGAAAAATAGCTTCAATTTGGCCGAACCAAAGAGGGAGATTAGAAACGACTAAAGCCGGTAATGTACATGGAATATGTTGTGATTGTGGGATTGTAGAAACCTTACTTATGAAAAAATCGCTCATGGTGGGGTGTTAAGTGAGTATTCCAAAATATAAGCCAAAAATTGACAAATACGAAGATATCGTGAACGCAAAAAAATTGCAGTTTGTCGAGGCTCACCAAAAAATATGTAGTGGACCAGTCAAGTTAGTATACAAAACTCGCAATACCAAAATATGCAATCTGACTCACTAAGAGTTCTTTCGATCCACGTACATATAATCCGCAATCCTCCTTTGGATATTCCTCGTTCTTGTAATGACTTCAATATTTCTACTCGCAATGTTACGTTCCCGAGTCGGAATTCTCTAAGCCCAGGTCGACCGAGAACGCGGGAAACGCACACAACAGAAGTATATTGTGTTAAGTGATAAGTTGATTATGTACAAAATTGTATTCAGCAGAAGAATTGTGTTCACTAAGTTATCGAACAAAGAATCGATGAAATGTGAGTAATAACGTTAACGGGAAATCGAAAAATCAATAGTAATATCGATCGTCTGAACGTAACGGTATTGTCAGAACAAATTGAACTGAAGATATCAAAAACTGTACATTAGATTTTTACCAGAAAAATTGTTAAGTAAAAATAGATTTGTACAAAATCGACATTCACAAGACCAAGGAAACGACGGAGTGGCGTATTGATTCGGGTAATGGGTAGTCTTCTATGGCGGAAACCTTTTGCTCTAATGGCCTGATACCTTTGGAATCGACTTGATGACCAAGAATTTCAAGTGATTAGACGCCAAATACGCATTTATCGGGGTTTACGACTATGCCGTACTTCGACAGTTGTGAAAAGACGCGATGTAAATGTTCAGAGTGTTCAGTGGGCGATTTACTAGCGATGAGTACGTCATCGATGTAAACGAAGACGAAATCGAGACCCAAGAAAACTTGATCCATGAACCGTTGAAATGTCTGTGCTGCGTTGCGCAGACCGATTGGCATTCGAACGAATGGCTGTTGTGGGCACGTCTTCTGGTTCCACTGGTATCTGGTTGTAGGCACGCACCAAGTCAAGTTTTGAAAAGATGGTCTTTCCTTCAAGTGCCAAGGCAAAGTCGTAGATGTGTGGTATAGGATACCTATCTGGAACAGTAATTTTGTTCAGTGCTCTATAATCACCACAAGGGCGCCATGCACCGTGTTGCTTCTTTTCGACCATGTGGAGAGGTGAGGCCCATGATGATTTTGATGGACGTATGATGCCCAATTCCATCATATGCTCGAACTCTCGTTTAGCAATAGCCAATTTGTCTGGTGCTAACCGTCTTGGTCGAGTGAAGACAGGGGGACCGCGTGTTTCGATATGGTGTCTAAAGTCGTGTTTAATCGCATTATTCGGTGAGTTTGGGCGGAAAACTTCTGGGAAATCAGACAATAAGCTGCTATATTGTTCTGGAATACTCGGTGGTAATACGCGAATAGACTGTATCGCAGAACGGCATGGTTTTCCTAGGGTTTTTAACTCTGTCAGGTTGTCGATAAGTTTACGGGACTTCAAATCGACCGACAAGTTAAAGTGTGTAAGGAAATCTGCGCCTAATATAGCGCTTCGTACGTCTGCAACAGTGAAGATCCAACAGAAGTCACGTCTGAGGCCTAGGTTTAAAGTTAGTGAACGTTGGCCGAACGTAGTGATCTGCGTACCGTTTGCCGCCGTAATGTCAATGAGGTTTTGTTCTTGCGTTCCTGTCGTGTGGGCGGGATTACACTTATCTGAGCACCCGTATCAATTAGAAAACGCAATTTATTCGAACAATCAGTGACATAAAATAGGCGACTAATGTTGTTGCCAGGTGAGGTCGTCGCTGTTACTGCCTGGCGTTGAAGTTTCCCTGGTTTGTAAAGTTTACAGGATGGCAAGCACTTTCTAGCCTTTGAGCCGAATCGTCGGTGATAATGACATAGGCTGTGCTCGCGTTTGTAGCGGTCTCGGGATGAACTTCTGTTTGAAGTGCGCGTTCGACTGCGGCTAAGTCTTGATGGCCGATCGTTGAACATCTTTGTTAGGGCTGAGATCTGTGAGGTCAATTCAGCGACTTGTTGCTTAAGCTCTTGTACTTCAGTCTCCACCACGGGCTTTAATGTGACTTCTTGCAGGATAGATGGTGACTTGGTTCTGTACACTGAATGAACTTGATCTGCGGTTTCTGTTAGCTTCTGTAGAGGTATATCTTTCTCGAGAACCGAAAGAGATTTTCTCAAATCTACCGGTAAGTTTTGAAACCATATTTCACGTAAAACAGACTCATTCAGGGGTTGTTTCCCTTGAAGGTGCATCATATGTCGTAACAGCTGAGAAGGGGTTTGGTCACCAATCTTTACTCCTGCTAACAATGTACGCAAATTTTGCTCGTCTGATACGGCTGTTCTGTTGATTAACGCATATTTTAGTGTAGTATACGGGTCGGATTTTGGTTTATCATAAATAATATCGGCGATCTCTGTAGCGGCCTCGGTGGGTAAGTGTGCAACAACACAGATGTACATACTTTCCTGTTTAGTAATGCGTCTAAATTCGAAAATTGCTTCAGCTTGAGCGAACCATAGACGAGGGTTGTGCGTACCGAAAGGTGGAAGGGTGAAATTGAAAATATCAGAGCGGTGGGCTGTGTCGCAGAAGTTATTAGAAGTCGTTGCAAAGAATTACAGTGTGAAAATATCAAAATATGGGGAGAATGTGCGAAAAAATACTCGGGCTCACCAAAAATATATAGTGGACCAGTCAAGTTAGTATACAAAACTCGCAATACCTAAATAAGCAATCTGACTCACTAACAGTTCTTTCGATCCACGTACATATAATCCGCAATCCTCCTTTGGATATTCCTTGTTCTTGTAATGACTTCAATATTTCTACTCGCAATGTTACGTTCCCGAGACGGAATTCCCAAAGCCCAGATCGACCGAGAACGCGGGTAACACACACAACAGAAGTATATTCTGTCAAGTGATAAGCTGATTATGTACAAAATTGTATTCAGCAGAAGAATTGTGTTCACTAAGTTATCGAACAAAGAATCGATGAAATGTGAGTAATAACGTTAACAGAAATCGAAAAATCAATAGTACTATCGATCGTCTGAAGGTAACGGTATTGTCAGAACAAATTGAACTGAAGATATCAAAAACTGTACAATAGATCTTTACCAGAAAAATTGTTAAGTAAAAATAGATTTGTACAAACTCGACAATGTGTTCTGTCATAAAACAGTCTACCGGAAGACACCAAACAAACGAAAAAGGTACTTCCCACACCGTCCTACCCGGGCATCAAAACCCTTCCCGCGATCACAAAGCCTTCGTGCTAACAAGCAAGAAGACTGTGTAGTGGCTTACATACTGTGCAAACAATTGATCGCCAACTATCTGATGCCGTCAGAGCACTCCCGTTCACAGTGACGGAAATTAAGATGAAAACAAGATCAGACCCAATTCTTCGGAAAGCCATCGAATACACAAAAACGAAATTGCCAAAGAAAATTCGGGAGGGTTCCTTTCTATTATTAATGATTGCCTCATGTACACCGACCGCATAATAATTCCCTCTTCTCTCCGTTTCCGATTCTCAGACAACTCAATCTGGGACACCCTGGAATCGGTCGAATGAAGGCAATTGCACGATCTCACGTGTTCTGGCCGTGCATCGACAAAGATATTGAAAATGTAGTTCGTTTTTGTTCGGGGTGCCAACAAGCTGAGAAATCCCCCCTCGTCAACAACCAATTCCATGGCCGCCCACAACCCAACCTTTGGAGAGAGTACACTTGATTTTCGCCAGTCCGATCGATAATGTATCCTATCTCATCGTTGTTGACGCTCACTCAAAATGGCCAGAAATCACTCCTGTGAATCCGCCAACTGCAATCGCTACCATCAACGCTTTGAATCAAATCTTCAGTCAACATGGCCTCCTAAACACCATCGTTTCCGACAATGGTTCGCAATTCACCTCCGCCCTTTATGAACAGTTCTGTAGAACACACAATATTAATCACCTCCGGTCTCCGCCCTACCACCCCCAATCCAACGGTCAAGCCGAACGCATTGTTGACACCTTCAAACGTGCACGTGCGTGAGAGGACAACTATGGAAGTGCTTCAACGATTTCTACTGGTCTACCGGTCCGCACCACATCCTGGTTTGCCTAACCTGCAATCGCCAGCAGAAGTCCTCATGGGGCGTAAATTGCGCCCAACTCTAAGGAGTATGTTACCAACTCAAACCCAAGACCAAGAAGAACGTTCTGTGAGAAACTGTTCTCCACTAAATAAAGGGACCTATGTTTCGATTCGTGATCTTCGCCGAACAGGAACCCTTGGGCCTACGGACGAATCACTAATCCTCGAGGTTCAGTTCTCTATGAAGTGACCGTCCCAGATGGTTTATGGGTACGCCATTGCAACCAATTACGTCCTGCAAATTCCAATCCTCAATGCCAACCTCCAGTTGATGCTAGCGTCCCACGGGATATATTACTTGACACGTTTAAATTACCCGTTCAAGCCACAGAAACCACCGAAACATCAAACCCACTGACACTCAGGCGAGGCGAGCGAATTCTCAAACCAACCAAACAGGTTACGGGTTGACTCTAGGAGGACATAGTACGAAAGTTTCGCGAGGGGAGGTGTTGGGTGAGGTGTCCTCACCCATGACACGTGCGACCTTGGTAATGTCCTTATCCGAACATTGCGGATGCATGCTGTGACACGTGGTAACCTTACGCTTCAATGTCCTTGGCGATTGTACTGATTGTTGATTTTTACCATTCGAATCTTACTGCGCCTGTTCTCAGGTTCACCAGCTTAATTCTTTTTTCTCTTATATTATTTTTGCCGGCCTCGCAGCTCGTGTTACCTACTTGGCGATCGGTGGCTTCTTGTTTCTTGGCACTTATGATATCTCACGTACAATTTGGACTGATATGCTTGCCACCAGCTCTTCCTAGCATGTTGTTTCAAATCGATTGCTCAGCAAAATTTTAATGGTTCCATCGGATGTAGATATGTAGAATTTCCTCCTATTTATACTTATCCCTATTTTTGTAAAATGGATATTTGTGTCGTCAAAGGTGTTCGTACCGCAACACGGAAGGTGCTTTTAAACTAGTGTTGCCAATAATGCAATTTGTTATGCTACTCACACGATCTGAGTAGTTTATAAAATGCAGCAATTACGATCTCCATTTCGCTGCTCCTACTCTTATTATCACTTGGATGATTTTGTGTTGAATAATTTACTCAGGTAAATTAGAGAATCGCTGAGATCAGTGATATAAAATACAAGATATAAATTTAATCCCGTCAGCATTCAAATATCCCTGAACAGTGGCATCAAACATTGCTGTAGAGATGTGAAATCTTGCAGCTCCTTTGTACCGCGCAGGTAACATTATGCTTTATAGATTTTTATAAGTACTGAGTTAGGAGCGCCACATGCTACCAATAATCCACATTTCTATTTCCAGTCGTGGCTATTTGACCTGTTGGGGATCAACTCGGGTTTCGTAATATCGAAGCATTACACGCGTTAGGATTTCTCACATTAGACTGGGCGCTCGGTGGTCACCGTGATCCATCCTACCACTGTTGGTGCCCATTTTAAACCAGGATAAGGTGGGATAATCATACTTTGTCATGTGCGTAGCTGTAACCACCACTCCGCTCGCACTGTCCGTTAGGCAATACGGCTTCGTTTGGTTTGAATTAGCTTCACTTACTGGATATGATCGTAGGATGTTGTGTCGTTTCTTCGACTACTTTCAGCATACAGTACAGCAGGATATGACGAGTTAAGTGCATTTACGTCCATGCTGAGTCAACAAGTTTGTACTATTACTTCATCCTATTATGGAGATGCGAAGTGCATTAGTGATAAGCGCTAATCACGAGCTTTTGAATGATATGCAGAACTTCAACCTCCGACACAACATACAAGAGCAAGGAGCGCCGAAAAGTTCTACGGCGACAAGTGTGAACGAGAGGATTGCATTCGAACGGTTCGAGCGACAACATATTCGGAAGTATGCGAAAATTGACAACGTCAGCTGCAATCGAATGATATGGTGGTCAAACGAGCACTGCATGGTGAGGGCTTAAATTGTACCGGTTGGCAAGAAATCGACTGTCAAATCAGATCGAAGTGACAACCGGGACAGACATGTTGAGGGTCAGTGTTGTGGTTGTTTGTTA